>CALNHX010008280.1:0-62567 GCA_940337035.1 Agriotes lineatus | reverse complement strand
CGATATTATTTTATAATCTGACAAAGTTTCAGGACGATAACCTAACCTATTTTAAATATTTTTGACATATTTTTTGCGGGATACAGTTGTACTAAATAAACCAATACAGCTATAAGCCGTTCACGACCTTTTTGGGACAGAGTTGGCTATGATTTTTTCTTTTCATGTTGGACTAACTGATTTCGTGATGTAGCGAATGCAACTTTTTTTCTGTCAGTGTCTGTTCGACATTTTCTTGCCACCACATTGCCAGATTTATTATTTTAATATTCGTAAGAAAATAAATGATTTATCAAATGTGAAAAAATCATTTTAATTTACGTCAAAAGAAATGTCAAAATGCCCAAAATAATTTAGTTACAACTAAAAATTTCCATTAAACGATCCTATTTCCAATTTAAAAAGGACAGACCAAATTTAAAAGAACGCGAGTGGATGTGGAGACTAGAGAATATCCGGCAACAATGTACTTATTCAAAAAATATAACCTTAAACTGAAAACAACCTAACCTAATACAAAAAGTGTCAATTTCCATGAGGGAGTTTAGTTGCAACAGAGGTGCTGCCAACAAAATAACTAGATGGTCATAGCCTCACCTGACCCAAAAAGATCGTGAACGGCTTATATATACCGTTCAATAGCTATTTTCCCGGTAGGTAGACATGGAATTTTGTTTTTATGTTTAATACAATTAAAATTCCCTAGAATCTCTTTCTGACACTTTGCCAGAATCAGCTGTTATGTACAGGGAGCTCACGAAAGTGTCTAATTTGACATTTTTAGGTTAAACGTACAATGTTGCCAGCATCGACATATAGAAATGGACCGCTAGTCAGAGCTGCGCGAGCCAAACGGGATAGAAAGAGAACGCATATGATTTGAGAACGCTCTGTCCTTGTTGGCGCTCAGTAGCACAGGCGTGAAAGTGAGACCTTATAAGAAGGAGCAACAAGAAAAGTTTGGCAGGCACCCCATCGGCTCGCGGCAAGGAAATTTACGATCTCTAATACACGCAGTCGCAGACAAGAATATCGATTTATCGATTTTGACGTCACAGAACCTTGCGTTTCCCAACGCCGCTTGTTGAGGTTAAGTGCATCGTTTTGCTAATTAACAGTAAGTATTGCCTATATTTTGTTTAAATACTTGTTAATTCTAATGTCTATTACGTTGATTCAGTTCGTGAATTCATATTTTTAGTTTGTTTACAGCGACATAGCGAAATAATCATCCATAGTTAATTTTGTAATACCTATTGCCTCATGTACTACGCATTAACTAAAATAGTTAAATTTTTTCAGTGATAAATGTCCTTTGCACGGTGCTAATGGTCAGCACGAAAAAGAAGTGTACCTGCGTTCCTGGTTGCAACAAATTGGTACTACAGGTCAGTGTACTGTACCACGTTTTTTAACTTCCGAAGCATTAAAAGTAATCGTTAGGTATTCCTGCAAATGTGGTAGAAGCTAATACAGTTTTATGTTCATGTTATGATCAGCCTTTGACATCTTCAAATGTATGTACATGTTTTGACGTATCAGCTAATTTGTTTCCTGTATAAAATAATGAAATAAGCAACAGTAGTAATTTTCGTTAGTAATATAACAAGGGCGAGATAAGGTACTTAACGATAATTTTGCACTCGCCAAGGGTTGAGTGCTGGTTGCAATGAAAACTGTTGCGAGGGCAGTTTTCTAAGGACAATGTCAATTACTCTTGGTACGGGCAAAATTATATGTGTGTTGCCCGCATTTATATTTTGAAGATGATATCAGTCATGTCACAGTTGTTAGTACGTAATAATCAACGTGAGATTATTATTTATCAAAACTATTCAGGATTATTTATATGCATTTCTTTCTGTTACCGATTTTCAACCTACTTTGGAGAATAACTTCAAACTGCTCTGACGATGCCCACATCTTCAAATTTGTCAAGGAGAAGCATAAGCCGAATACCTCCATTACCCAAGAACATCGGAAGAAAATGGCTGCGAAGTAGGTTGTTATTTATTCTTTATGTGTATAAATAATACGTATATTTTATTTAATTCAATGTTGTTTTATAAGCATTTATTTTTTGTTCTAGAATTTAATATTTGTTGTATTGTATATTATTTCTGCTGAATGTATTTACTACATTAATAAAGATTTCTTAAAACAGAGTGTAAAAGAATAACATTTATACATAGAATAGTTTAAAATATTGCTTTTATTACAAATACTACAAATATATACACTCATTACAAATATATCACATTTATTACAGTATATACAATTTGCGTTTACTGGTGACAAAAAAGTATGGTTTTTGTTAATTTATGCCTAATTCTTGTTGTACTTTCTCTTTGGCAAACGCAATAATGACGAATTCGCGATATAAAATATTGTTTACTAATTTTCATTAACATAAACCGGTGGTCATTTAAAACTGATTGTACCAGTGCATGGTTTTCATTAGCCAATAGTGTCGTTGACACATTCCGAAGTGTCCTTGCTACAAGAGCATCTACTGTTGAACCTTTATATTTTAATTGAAATTCGTGATAAAACGTTTTAAAATTCATTTCTGCCAGTTTGCATAAAGTTATAACATCTTTGGAAGCAGTAGATAAACCACCTCGATTGTTAATGTCTTGTAACTGAGAAAAACATTCAGTTGACTGTATTAAATCAATGCAAATGCCGCAAGATAATTTTTGCATTAAAGTTTTCACTATGAACCCAGCAATATACCCGAGTACATCATCAATGTAACGCTCGTCTATATTTTCAAAAGCCCCAGCAAATAGAGTGTCTTCGTCTAGTTCGTCTGTTGTCTTTTTTTCTGATAGTACAGAAACGTCTGTTTTGTCAACTTTCTCTGAATTTGCATGTAAAAATGGAGTTTCGTCTTGTGGGAGGCAATTGGCATATTTAGACCCACCAACTTGGGCATGAACGAGCAAGCGTTTCATTGATGATAATAATTTTGCAGCAGTAGGATTGTTGTTATTCCCCCTTCTGCTACTAACCGAAGAAAAAAACAGTTCTAAATGATCTTGCGACAATTTGTAAGTTAAAAGATATTCCAGTCCCGCTCTAGGATCAAAATAATTATGGAATATGTCAACGACACTTTGGAGTGCAATAAAAAACCGGAAGAAACCAGTTTTTAATCTCGAAAAAATGACTGGGGTATTAACATCTATTTTAATAGAGCGAATGTAGTTTTGCAAAAATATCACTCTTTGTTTTATGTGATCAATATTTTCTTTTGTTATGGGGGTTTTTCCGGGGTTTTTACAAAATTTATTTCGAGAATTCAAAATATCAAAAATTTCATTAAAATTTTTACAAAATTCTTCAGTTGCTTCAGAGTTGCAAAATTCTTTTAAACCCATTCTTTCGCGAAGAAATTGAAAAGAATCTGCAACACTTTTGCTCAATAATTGAACGGCAAGTGCCACTTTCATTTTCTCATTCTCCCAATTCAAATGTCTTCGTCGCAACCGATTGGCAGCATGCAAACCAACTAATTCTTGGTACTCGACTAAGCGAACAAAGTAATGCCAATTAATCTCGCGATTATCTTCTGTAAAGAGAGATTTGCATGTCCCTAGACAGTTACGAACCAGTTTTATCATATGACAAGCATCCGGCACGATAAAAATAGGTTTCTCCGTTTCTGGATTAAAAAAGAAATTATTTACATGAGCTAATAATGACATGTTCTCTCCGAGGGCCCTTGCCATGGCAAAATTACTCGCAGCGCCATCAAACGTGAAGGATACAATTTCAATGCCTGTATCCTTCAGAGCATCCAAAACTTTAGTAACAATATCTGCTCGTTGTTGGCCATTTAAACCAGCAATTAAATAATATGCCACTGGTATCTTCCAGTTTCCATTGACGCAAGTACACATGACGACCGCAGCATTTTTAGCTTCTTCGAGTTGTCCCGTGCTGTCCTCTGATGCCTCTATCTCGCCCATGTCAACATACCCAAAAACTTTTCCTCCTTCTACGTGCAGTCCCTGCTTGATTGCCATGTCATTCATCTGAAGTCCGCAAAATACTTTTTTGCATTTTTTCTCTTCTTCCTGTGCCTTTTTCTTAAGGGTATTTATTGCCAGAGCCGAAATTCCAGGAGAGCCATCGATTTTTTGAAACCAACCACGAATGGTACTGACATTGGGTAGACACTCGATAAAGCTGGACCTTACGAATTCGTACGCTTTCGGGGACAAAAAATGTAACGTACTAGAAAATTGTTGAACCTCTTTTGGACATTCTTGGAACCTTTTGTTGCCATCCAGCATTCTTTGTAGCAGTATGGTTGCCAAAGGAGTCATTGACGCCTGGAAGAAAAATTAGAAATGTAATTGTTGACATTTTCCTTTGAGAGCATGTACTTGTTTGTGAATATTTTATACGTACTTTTATGCTATTCGCAGCAGATTTGGCGATTAGATCTTTTTTAGTTAAATTTTCCACCAGGCCTTCGATATTTCTCATCTTGGACTCCAAGGATTTAATTGTACCACGTAACTTCTTGATTTCCTCAGCTTGTTCTGTGATGGTGTCCATTGCAACTTCCCAACATATAGTTGACTTTGTTGAATCATTCATGACACTCTGCCACTGAACATCTTTTACTCGTTTATACTGAGTAAAGTTGTCACCACATTCATCCCTTGCATCGTTAACTGGGAATGGACATTTCCTGGGAAAAATCAAAAACGTTGCTGATTAGTATATTTCTGTTACACTTATTATTACATTTAAGCTTGAAAAACAAACCTTTTCATTGAAGAATCCATGAGGGGTTGCAAGCTTTGATTTTCTACATGGGGTTGCAAGCTTTCAAAGTTTTCTACATCTTCAGGAGCCTGTAAATTGTTCTGTATTAAGACACGTACTTCATTCGACCAAAAATTACACGAAATTGCACACTGAGAAAAAAAATCACAGTATCGCCAACTAGGTACATGCGTAGTTAAAAATATGTAGCATAGTGAACTACATTTTCTTTTAATTATCTGCAGTTCAGTTTAATCAATATTTTAATTGATACTTTTTTTCTCAGTGCATGTGTTCATTTACTTACAAGTCTTTCATCAATTTTGCTGGGTTCATTGCCAGCAAATTTACTATTGCTGTTCAAATTGCATGATGGCACAGCATCTCTGAGTAGTCGAAGATTTCCGGAGACGACAGCACGAGTATAGTCTTTGGACTTGAAGTGATTGGAGCAAACCTTAAACTGTGATGAGTTATTTGTTACTCCAAGCACACTTAACCATTTTGTTCTCATATCTGGTTTTGCCGGAAGGCTGGAAATACATTTTAATTAGCAAAAATCAACTTTAAAATGATCCATAGAGGTTAGGTACCTAACAGAGGTTGAGTAGAGAAATATTGTTTACCTATGATAAATAGTTTCCTCCCCAGCTTTGCATTGCTTCTTACACACAAAACACTGTGTAACCATAGTACAATAAAAGTGACCACTGTTTTTATGAAAATATAACTATTTACAAACAGAATAATGTTTGTAAATATTGACACGTGCGTTCGGGGCTGCTTACGCGAAGTAAATTGGCGCGACGGCCCTGTGCTGTGACGTCATTTTCTGTCGGCCAATAGGAGGCCGGCAGGAAAAGGAAAGATAGTTCTTAAACTGTTCTCTTTCTCTTTCTAACGCAAAGAGTTGCGCAGTCGTCCATTAGCGGTCCATTTCTATATGTCGATGGTTGCCAGTCCTTTCATACTTTGTTTGCCATTAGGAATAATATTTATGGACATCGGCGTCATGGATATCTATCTGTCAATAAATTGTAATTTATGTATGTATAATCTGTAACCTCATTTACCTTGCGGTGTAAAGGCTGGTGCTTTATGCGCTGGCATCTGGCGGTACAATGCTCAACTTGCTCCGGATTCGGGATACAGAGTTGGAGCGCGCCTTTGGTGCTTGCGCAGCAACCATTGTGTGAGTTGTGTGTCTTGGTGATGTGTTGACCTTATTACTCTATCTCTTAGGTCTGTAATTCTGAGTAGAGCACAGTTAATTTGGTGCCCAACTGTGAATGATCTCACTGAGCCCGATTCTAATCGCCAAGGACTTGCTTAATGCAAGCCTGGCGGTTAGCCATCTGGGCCACGCAGCTTCTATTGTAATTTATACTAAAGCAAATATGCAAAAAGTTTTTAAACCTGACACAGAATTACAAATGACAAAGGCCTACAGGCATTATGAAGCCGGGAGGCCAGACCTCATCGAAACGGAACTTTTTGCCCGGCTTAGTGACATTTGGGATGTAAGTATTTATGCGTAAAATCTAACTGTTGGTTTAATTTTGGGCTTTGTACTTTTTTAGGTATCTGAACAAACTATTAGAAGTATTATTGGGAGGGACAATTTTCGTGGCTCGTCCAGGACATGTTCGTATTGCAACTTCAGATGAAAATGTGATGCGTTCGAAAAATGCTTTACGTACAAATAGACACATTAAAGTCAGTAAATTTTCTGAAATGATGATTATCAGTATAGGCAGTTTTCATTCCATTATTAATACCCTTATTATCACAAAGGTCATTTCTTTGTTGCATTAAAACGATCGCTAAAGAGACAGCTACTCACTTCGGAAGCAAAAGTGCAGATTGACGTTGAAGAATGGTTTCCTTAACAGCCGCAAGAATTTTACCAGCAGATAATTTATAGATTCGTACAACAATGGGATTTATGCTTTAATGTTAATAAAGATTTTTTTTAAATAGAGTTGATAAAAATTATGCTGCAGCATCCAAACGTGTTTGTATTGAACCAACCTCGTACCTGGACGAAACCTGGATTTATCCAAATGGATCCAGCATGCGACAATAGGTACTCGATTCTGAAATTCAAAGTAATCCGTCTAAAATTAAATCTGAGTTGAAACGTTTCACTGTTTTGCATGCGGGAACTAACTTTGTGTTTTTGGAAGGCTGTGATCTATTATTAACTTCAAATAATAACGATAGGGATTATCAGAAAACCATGAACGAAGAGATTTTTCAAAATTGGGTGGTTAATCAACTACTTCCTGCTCTGACTAAAATTCCTGGTAAATGTGTGGTAATCTTGGACAATGCATCGTATCATTCGGTGCAGTTGGAAAAGTTACCCTCACTTAATTGGAAAGAGGATCACATGCAGGGTTGGTTGACTAACACAATGTCAAAATTAAGGGCAAAATTACAAAAAAAAACATCTTTGGAGTTCAATTCAATCTTTTAGGAAAGACCATAACAAACGTTACGTGACTGATGAATTTTTGAAAGAGACTGTTCATGAGGCTCTTAGATGACCTCCATACCATTTCCAATACAATCCTATTGAAATGGCATGGGGGTTCTTTAAAACTTACTACAACAAGCATATAAATTGTCAGCTTTCATCCAAGGATATTTATGGCTTGAAGCTCTTCCAAAGTGTACCTCCGACATGTGGCAAAATTATTGTGATCATTGTGAAAAAATTATTTCGGAGACTGGGAGAAACATATGGGAAATATTTCGTTTGAAAACATTCCACCATTCAGTATTTCATTGGAAGAATTTGAGTCAGAATCAGGTATTGATAATGATTCAGATATTACCAATGAAACAATGGAAGTGGAATAGGGAGTTTTTGGTATCAAAATTCTTGTTTATGACATGGAAAATGAGTGGCTATCTTCTGAGCCTCCACACCACCCAACTTTTTCGGCCCCGGGGTAAACCAAGCTCAAGATGTTTTTCGTATGAAAATCCGCTCGAAGTTTAGACCAGCATCCATCCCAACAAGGAGTCTCATTCGCAGTCTGGCATTTCTTACATTTGCATTTATTTAAATGTAGAAGCGTTAGTTTATAAAGAGTTACACCACCGTCAGCAACCTATTTAGTATTATTATGCGTTTATTATAACGGGTGTTCATTAGAATTTGTGGTCTAGTCGACTTGGGAACTAATGAAGTCATGTCGTGCATTAAATCATATGGTTGATAACTGACACTGGTGACACTGTAAGTCTATGTCAAATTCGATGTTAGCAGGTTAGGTTTTGCTTCAGTTTTGAACAGACTGACGCAAATCCTAACCTGCTAACCTCGAATTTGACATTGACTGACAGTGTCATTTTGTTTAAAATGGGCATAACCTAACCTTTTTTAATGACTGACAGCATTGAAATTGACAATTGATACCTAACGTGAATAATAGTAATTTATTATACAAGACGATAAAGTTAAATTTTATCCACGAGTGAATCGTTTAACGTCGAGACGAAGTCGAGACGTTAATTATTCAAGAGTGGATAGAAATAACTTTATCGTCGTGTATAATACAATATTTTTTTCTATAGCAAGAACTTTAACAATTTCAAAAGAAAATAATGACAGTCAATCACATTTCAAAATGTCAGTAGCTAGATTGGGTTGCTACGATAATACGAAGCTGTCATATTTAATTTAAACAAAAGTTAGAAAATTAAATTACTTTATCTATCCTTGATGTTAAAGTGCTACTTTATCTACCCTTGCTGTTAAAGTAAAACTTGACCTTTTGTTTTGAGTTGATAAAAGCACACTTTAACATGTGCTATAGAAAAAAAATATTTGTTTGTTTGTTATGGGCAAGATCGAGCCATTACAAAACCTTCCATGTACTTAATTAAAAATGTTTTGAATTACACAATTAATGACGCTAAATACCTACATAAGAGTTCATTTTCTGTTCTGCTCAAATATGGTAACTTTGCATTTGAAGGGGTTTTGTCATTTTCTCTAACCTCAATCCATTTGAAAACTGTGTTTTCAAATGTAAATCTCGTTTAAACACAACAAAGTAATTTTACATAGCTAAATTGCGAAACCTTCAATGACCAACCTTAATGCAAAAGAGATGTGAACAGAGTATACATGGTTTACTTAGAGATATTATAAAATAAGCTTCCAGGCTTTCTTCCAAGATTTAATAGTAAATGTGTAGTTTAAAAGAAGTTATGGCTATTACTTTATAGCGAATTCTGAATGAAGTATAAGATGAAGTATTTTGTAATCATAAAGCTCGTGCTGGTTACCTTCCAAAAACGACTAAATATTCTTGCTCTGACGACAGCTGTGGTGTGTGTTAAAAAAGAAAACTAACTACAGTTATTACCAAATTATGTTTAAATATTGCCAATAGCTCATAGAATATCAAATAAAATAAGACGAAGGAAACGATACGGTTTTACATACTGCAGTGTTCTGACGGCATACGGAACAGCAGCAAACGCAACAAATTGTAAATTTTGTTAAATATTAACGTCGCCTTTACAAAATCTGTTCTGGTTGGTGAAACCTGTTTTTTGCGTACATAAAACACGTCTATCCAATACTCAATAGTAATATGGTGTTTTACTTCTTCGTAAAGTGTCTTATGCTTTTTATTTACATTTTTACATTGTTTTACATACTATGTTATTATATTATATGGTATATTATATTATAGTATATAGCGCCAGTAGAGCCCTAAACCTCCATTGGTTTGTCTTAGTGCTGCTACTCCATGGAAGGTGGCGCTAGTGGGAAATGTAAATATAGCACGTTGACGATTTCCACCCTTGGATGGGGAGGAAACATCCTGGGGATAGACTCGGCAGCATCGTGGTGGTATCCCGTTGCCTTCCACGACTGTTTTCAGGCTCGAAAAACGCTAAAGTGCACGGCCCCAGCGAGATTCGAACCTGGCCACCTAGAGGAACGTGGATCAGTATCTCAACGCGCTAAGCCACTGAGCCACGCTACCTCTGGTGTTTTACTAGTTCGTTTAAAACCAGTAGACTGAGCTATTACTAGCTTGGTTACATCATAAACCACATTATCCTTAACGCCGTGGGTTAAAATAAATAACTCACACGTGATTTATAAGTACCTAACTCACTCCCGTGCCTTATAAATTCTTTAGCTCACTCTCAATTAGTTTGCACTTTAACTTTCCACAACTGCTAATACAAAATTTATGCTTTTTTGGTATTTATTGAGTTGTTGGATAAAATTTTGTACTGCTCGCGTGTGTTATATTACAAATAATGTAATACAGAAAAGACCCCTCTCCGCCTGACCGCTCGAGGGCTCAACTTTTCTCTCGTGGATTATCTCTAATATAACGCACTTGTATCATAAATAACTATTATTTACATCGTTCTGCCTAATTTTTTATACACGTAGATTACTTACTTTTGGAAACGTATTAATTCACGATTCGTTTTCCCTCACAGTGGCAGTTTCTTTTTACTTATAACAAAAATTGTCGAACTGAAACTGTTTTTGAAATGCGTGATATTCAGAGATGCCGTATTTAATTAGTCGTACTAGTAATAACTGCCTTGGACGACAAAATTTTATTTAAGTTGAATTGTCAGAAAAGTGATTTATTAAATTGGTTCAATAAATGAAGTTTTACGAAACAATTATTAGAATTACACTAACTATAGGAGGTTCACTTAAATATAAATCGTATTGTTGAGGGCTATTTCTAATAATAAGAAAAACAGGTTTTCACGCTTTCCGAAAACAGTTTTAGTTCGCTAATTTTTATTAGAAGTAAAAATAAAATGACACAGTGAAAAACCAATTCTGAGTTATAACATACCCAAAATTATATAATATAGCAATGTAGATGGACGCATTATATGGGCGCAAAAAACGCGATTCGGTATAGCATCGCTCTACAGTATAGACTACAGTTGGCGTTTCCCTATGTTCCGTAGGCCATCGTACACACTGCATACAGTTTTATCACGCTCCATTATTTTGTGAAAATAATAAAAATATGAAGAAAAAAGTATTACGGGCCACTATGTACACGAAAACTGCTTTTAACCAAAAATGGTCTTATTAAGTTTGAAGAACACAGCAACGAGCTCTCGTTCGATAGCATCGCACGCTTCTACATTTTATTTAGAATCTACAATGTGCGGACGCGGTAAAGGAACAAAATTCAAGGGAAAGGCCGCCGTCATGGAGTATCTCGCTGCCGAGGTTCTAGAGTTGGCTGACAACGCGATGATGAAGATAATGTCTCATACATTAAAATTAATAGATAATTCTCTAGTCCAATAACACCCTCGAAAGGACTACGACAGGGATGCAGTGATTCGACGATATTCTGTAATATTTACCTTGAAATAGCGTTACAAACCTGTAATAAACATTGCGCTGCTATGGGAATCCCCATTAATGAAGAACATCCATACACCTTAAGTTTTGCGGATGATCAAGTCGTTTTAGCGCAAGACTCGTTTGATCTGGAATTTATGATACGGGAACTTAACGTGGAATATAAGAAATGGGGTCTACAAGGTAGCCTAAAGGAGACGGAGTACTTAGCGGTGAACACCCAAAATAACTTTCCCATTTTAATAGACGAAGATATACAAATTAATCAAGTAGACACGTATAAATACCTTGGAGCTAGGATCGATAGAGAAGGTTTAGGTTCTGGAGAAATCAAATACAGAATCCAACAAAGCCAGAAAATTGTGGTATAGGAACATTTCAACAGAAAATAAGAAAAGCATAGGAATCACCATAGTGGAATCGGTTATGAATTACGGAATGGGGTGTGGAACCTCAGCGAAATTGAAAACAAAACTTCTAACTGTGGAAATGGATTATGTACGCCGAAGCGCCAGAATATCTAGACTGCAACACATTACAAACGAAGAGGTTAGGAATCGAATGAAAGCTAATGCAAACGTTCTCCAGCGAATAGAAAAGAGGAATCTAAAATGGTTTGGTCATCTGTTAAGGATGGATGAAAACAGATGGCCTAAAAGAATATTTCGATGGCAACCACCGTGAAATCGAACACGAGGCAGACCAAAGCAGTCGTGTAATGAAGAAGTAAGACAGGCGGTAACAACTAGAGAACTACAAGAAGATCAAGCAGTAGATCTAGAGGTTTGGTGAAAGGGGATCGGGTAAACAACACCAGTTGTAATACATGGTGTACTTATATATACGGATGGGGCCAAAATTATATATAACAGCAATGAGATAACCTGAATAACAAAATAGAATGCTTGAGTAAGATCATACAAAAAAATTATTTAAGTAGGCATGTTTGGCTGACATCTGTCATAATCAAAATGAGCGTCAGGCCTATTCAAATATTTCCTACTATGTTTATCTCTTTTGTTGTTCCAGGCCGTGATACACACACACTGATGACAAAATTCTGCTAGGCCGCTACAGGACACACCGCGTTTGTAAAACAATCAAGAGAAGGCACTTCCCATCAGTTATATAAATGCCTTTGAAGTGTTGCTCCATATATCATTAGCGTACTCCAATTTCCATCAAATGAGACAGTGGCACAAAAATGGGAACAAGTTTTGAATTTAGAGAACTGGCGAATTGGATAGAAAAGTGTTGTTTCCGAAAAGCACTTTAAAAATCCCATATAAAAAGTGAAAAGGTGAAACGACTTGTTCCAACGGCAATACCTTCCAAGCAAGATTGTTATTTTGAAAAAATTGCTGTTTGAGATGAATTCAAAATTACTAGTGATTTAAAAATGGTTTTTAGTCTTTACACTGAGAAACAACTGCCGCTGATGTAACGTTTGATATATTTTTTTACAGAGAATTGAAAATGGCTTGGGGTCATGTTGACCCCAAACGGTACAGCAGGGTTAAGTACTGTCGATGTCTTTTGAATTCAGCAAATAAACTACTGACTATTGCCTGAGATGGATTTGCCACTCCAAAGGCCTTTGAACTCTTTGAAATTACTCATATCCACTCAGTCCGCCCGCGCCCTAACAATCGTAAAAATCGTAACTCTACAATCCTCGCGCGACAAATCCATTTTTTGTATACTGACTTAGTAGCTACCATCTACCAGCTTAGCAACGAGTTCGCTAGGTACTTTTATATAGCCTAGGCCAGTAACACTCAACGATGCCTATAATTCGTGTTATACGTCTGGCATTACTAGTATATTGTTAGTAGCACTGTCAGATTATCCGTCTCCGTAAAAAACCGAGTTCAGAAACCTGAACGACAGCCTCCGACAGACGCGACAGACGCGACAGACGAATTTTTAGGAGACGACTTAAGCAAAGAAATATACTTCTCTTCTACAACCTGGAACGTGCGGACCCTAAACAAACCAGATGCCCAATCTGCTGTAACTTGGTGCATCATTGAGAGTAGACAAAGTCAAAACTGACATTTTAGATTTTCAAGCAATAAATTAAAGAATATGCAAGCTACGCCTTCGCACTCGCTTCTTTAATTTAACATTAATAAACGTGTACTGTCCCACAGACGAACAACAAGGAGACATGAAAAAGGAATTCTATCAGCTTATGGAAGAAGTGTACAACCACAAATCACTAAACCTTTTAGATGTTTCAGCTAAATGGGAGGGCTTTGTTGTGGTTAATGTCTAAGCTGTAGATTTCGCTTGAAACCCCTAGACGTCAGCAGAAGCGCTTTTTACGGCCTACGCCTGCGCGATTTAAATACTTTGGACATAACTGCTGCTGAAGTCTGCTATACGTCATTACGTCTAACACATTTTGGCTGTAATTTCGTGTGTATTTAAGAGTTCTCGCTGACTTCTTTGTGGATTGTGTAGGTACCTATTGCATAGGTAAGGGGCATTGAATTTAAAGAGGGGCTTATGTTGTGATGTACCATTCGCATAATATATTTTAGAATTTATTCAATTTACAGAATGGGTTATGTGAAGTGCTGCGTTTCGGGTTGCGAAGATAAAACATCTGCACGACATCGTTTTCCCAATCCTAAAACGGATATCGATTGGCTAAAATTATGGTTGAATGCAATTCAAAATAAAAGTTTATTTGAAATGGCTCCAATGCAACTATATGATAGACAAGTTTGCCATCGGCATTTTGATACCCGCTATCACTACGCTGGTTCGAGGAGGATGTATTTAAATGATGTTCCTACACTTTTCTTACATGTGCTTGCTGTGGAAGAGGTTGCAATAAATCAGCCTTTAGACGTCTCAAATTTGCCAACTACTAAAGTAGATCAAACCATGGAATCGGTGCTTTCTGTGACAGTATTTGTACTGAATCTAAAGATTTCTGGTTTAAATTTTCATGAAGACCAAGCTTCGCTCTTAGAAGGCATTTGTAAAAAACCTGCATCACTTAATCAGAAGCGTAAATCTGCTAATTACAAGCATACTCCACGACGCATTCTGAACAGTATTGGATTCAATACCAAAAGGGAATTAAACCCAAAAAAACATTTGCTTTATGGTCACTTGCACAGTGCACATGCACAACTGCAGAAGACTGCAAATGCAAAGAATAATTTTAAGAAAAGATTGCAAGCTGCAGAAAAATTTTCAAATGACATAAAACTGGAGGATAATTTGGCGTCATTAAATGCTACAGCGGCAGCATTTATTCGTTGTCGGTTTCGAAAGTCAGCAAAATCATCAAAACAACATCGCTACACCCAAGAGGAGAAGATATTTGCGTTGGCTTTGTATGAGCAAAGTCCACGATCCTACAGATTTATCTCAAAAATTTTCACCCTTCCCAGCAAAGCAACACTCGACAAATCGTTAAACGCCATACGACTTGATGCAGATATCATGGCGCATGCGTGCCAAGCATTGGAAGCAATGAGCAAAAGTATGAATTCTAAAGATGGATACGTATCTGTAATTAGTCTACCAAAGTATATATCTGCTTCTAGAAGATCTACTGCCGCCTGAGAAAGTTCTATTCACGAAAAACGGAAACTGCTGTGATCAAGTCTTCACGCTGACTAGTCATATTGAGGCCGGTTTTCAAAATCGTCTTAAGACTGGAGTAATTTTTGTAACTCTCACTGCAGCTCTTGATGCTCTGTGGAAGGACAAAATTTAGAATACTAAATAATGAATAACCAGAAGGCTCTGCGTTGTCTCCACTTAAAGAAATGACCTGGCTCTCACCTTTCAAAATAAAGATTTTTGAGAAATAGAGTTTACTTACCTTTCACGTGATTTAGAGATAATGTGTGTCAATATTTCAAAATATAGTAATTATGTGAAAATTAGTATTAAAAACAGAAGTTTTATCTCAATAATAATCAGAAGAACAAAACACTTCAAGTCTATTTTGATGTAAGCCTGATAAAGCATATTTTTTAAACATATCCATATGTAACCTTGGACAGTTCACTAGATCCGAACAACATATTGAAAAACTCAGACAGAAAATCAAAACAAGAAGCAAAATTTTAAATAAGTTAGCAGGAACGAATTAGGGTGTGCATGATAATCGTATAGCCGGAAGCAAGAATGGGATAAATGTCAATTAACTCGAGATATGAATCCAATTTACTTAAATTTACAGAATCTACCACCAAACAAGTTAAAATCTCGAAAACCTCTGTGGAACAAAGAATTTGTTAGTCAGCCTTTTTCTACAAGTGAAGAATGGAGGACGAGATGGCAAAGTGCAGATGCTAAATGAAGATCGTAATGGAGAGGTTCTTGGATTTGACCTTCTCAGATAAATGTGGAGTACTATTAAACCTCTTAGAACAGGCCATGGATGCTGCAATAACATGCTGTTTAAATGGGATATCATACCTAATCCACCTTGTTATTATGGTGGTATGGAAACAATTAAGCATATATAGTAGAAGACTGTCCAGCCGCACAATTCGAAGGAAGGTGATCAGCAATTTGTCAAATTACTCCAGATGCTCTGAATTGGTTATTCACCCTGAAACCATTGCAGATGCTACGTAAATAACGGTATGTCCAGGTTTTTTTGGGGCTTTTCCTTGGGCCATGAAGCAAATGCTTTACCGTTTTACTATATTTTTCAGCCTCTGAGATGGAACGAAAGACTACTACTACATGATAGCATTATTTATCTTGTAACATTTGGCATTTGAGTTTTAACCTGTAACTTCATACGATTATATATAAACATATACAGGGTGTTCGGTAAAGAATGGGCCAAACTTCAGATATAGTTAATTTAGACAAAAAAAAAAGCTGATTTAACCCAACTTACCTTAGTCCAAAAGTTAGTACTAACGGAGCTACAAGGTGTCAAAGTTGAAAAAAATAAATCACATTTTATTAATATCTTTCGATCACGTCCAGCTAATTTCACGAAATTTCGTATCCGGGGGTTTTTTGGCATGAAAAATTCAAATTTATCAACGAATCGGTTGTATCCTCTGCATAAACAAAGCTATATCTCATTGAACTCGCTAGAAGCAACGGTTTATCATAAAAACGCATCCAAAGCTGATCATGAATGTAAATTATCCTAAAGTAAAGTCAGATTGTTGAGTAAATAATCGGCCATACCGCAACAGCGTAATAGTTAGACCATAGTAAGTTGATTTACTTCAGCTTACCTTAGTACCAAAGTCGATAATAACAAAGATACAGGATGTCAAAGTATTTACTCAATAATCTGACTTTTCTTTGGGATAATTTACACGAGTGATCAGTTTTAGATGCGTTTTTCGTGAGCAACCAAGCGGAAAAACGACAAGTCCCAATAGCGTACGAGATCTACATGACCAGCCAACCGTAACGACTCCTCGGTGTATAACAAGGAGCAAAAGGCACCAACATCAGTCTTTAGAAAACTTCTGAAGAAGCTGACTGCATGAGCAGCGAAAGGTCAAATTCAAATCGACGACCGCGGCATAACCCGGAAGAACCTACCATTATGGCCGTGAAAGTTTGCATTCGACTATACATATATACACTGATAGCAATAATATGGAAGGAAGGGACCATCCCTTATGATTGCAGGGATAGTATCACTTGCCCTATCCTATGTACTACGTAGAAAATACGAACATACATTATCAACTAACGACTACAACTCCTACCAGAAAATAATAATTGGCGGGGTGCAGGTGAACTGATCACCAACCCTAAACTGCAATAGGTAAAATAAACAGGCCAATTCATCACCGTTAATTGCAGGTCATTTAAGAACCATCTTCTAGAGATAGGTGAATTCGTCACCGATCACCCATTTTGATATAATCGCTAGTCGAATGGGTCTACTAAGTACCCACAGCAATTAATCCCTGGAGTTTTTCCCAACATGATTGAAATTTTGTTGTAGAGAAAGTTTGGAGGGTGGTTTTTTACCCCCATTCACCTATCTAAACACATTTAACATGCAATGAAGTAAAATGGCTGTCATTTTATTTACGAATGTAGAGATGGGCACTTTAATAATAGATTTTTCCCGCTGCTGATCATGTAAGTCAGTGATACAGCCTTAGTAACAAAACGTGTAAGTCGGTGATTATATTTGTTTGCTGCTTTTTCTTGACAACGGAACTTAATATTATTATTAAGTTCCTAGGATAATAAAATTAGCAAAGCAAGATGCAGATTTAGACGTTTTGTTTATAAATTGCAAGTGTTTATGTGACATGTGACACTCACAGGTAACACGACTCACGAAAACTAATCCTGGTGACAGGTAACAAACCAAACGATTTTTTCAAAAATCTAGAAACATTTCGATAAGCAGCGGGAAAAATATAATAAGATAACTCGGAATGTATCGCCTATTAACATTTTCGGCAGGCAACAAGCCGCGACTTCGTCTTGGCTTGTACTTGCTTACCTCAAATGTTAATAGAACCTTACATTCCTTGTTACTTAAATAGCTATTATCTTAAGTCCGCGTGGACAGAAAATGCTGATTATAAATGATTAGAAATTTTAAGAACGTGAATTGTTAAAAGGTGAAAAAGTATTGTGGTATTGCCCTGTAAAAGGCTGTGCAGCAAAATGCCATACGGGAGGTAAGTTTCATTTCGTATTCTACTATATTCCGTTGAGTACATATACTATGCACGATATACAGGGTGGTTAATTGCTTCACGCACCATACAGATTCCAGTGATACATTTTTAAAATATAAATATTTGCTACCCTATTTATTCTAAAGCAAAAGTAAAAATACGTTTTTTGTTAAAAAAAAATCCATTCATGCCATTTTGCATAATTTTCGATTTACAGCAGAACCATTGTAACTCGGCGAGCGGCAAAAAAACAGAACTAATATTAGAATCTAGTAATTTCTAAGCTGCATAGTGGTAACAGTTTTTGACATCTATCAATCTGACATTAACTTGTTAACCGTATTTAGATAAAATTCAAATATATAGTTTACTAAGAGTAGGGCATTATACATTTTGGATGGATTGGATCATTTATTTACAAAGCATGTATGATAAAACTGCTTTTTTGCATATTTTGAAATAAGTTACGACCAATGATTTCACGCATGTACAAATGTAACTTTTAATTAGGTTGATCGTATATTCTTAATACTCGATTTTAGAGGTCCTAAGAATGGTCAATGCTCTGAAAATTCGCCCATCGAAAGCAAGATAGCAAGATTGGTTTTCATAACCGTTTTGTTCTACATAAATATGTCAAACGTCTAATTTCGATCAAAAATTTATGTCAAATCAGGTTGTTCGTCCAACGCTTAGTAAATAAATTATATACCGATGGGGCCACAATTATTATATATAACAGCAATGAGATAACATGAACAAGAAGATAACACGTATTGCTTGAGTAAGAAAGAGATAAACATAGTAGCAAATATTCGAGAAGGGTTGACGCTTAATTTAATTATGACATTTGTCAACTAAACATGCCTACAAAAATAGTTTTTTCGTATGGCCATCTCTTTCTAACTCAAGCATTCTATTTTGTTATTCATGTTATCTCATTGCTGCTATCTATAATATTTGTCTGTGTGTCTGTGGCACAAAATAAAATCTCACGTTCCGGCTTCACAGATGTTTATATTTGTTTAGGTTTTGTTTTTCTTATCTTAGCGCTCGGGTCGGAGCTTGACCTTTCGCGTATCCTATTTCACGTGCGCGCCGATTCAAGACTCGCAGCGCGTAGCGCGCGGTTTGCTTGTATATAATTATGGCCCCATCCGTACATGGTTCTGCTGTCCGTGTAAATTAAATCATGCACTTTGTCAAAAATCAGTGGTTCCATGGGATTACTGACACCAAAAGCAATTATTGTTCGTTTGCTGTCAATCTAGCTTGTGAATAAAATTAGTGTCGCAACCATTATAGTATAAGATCCGGCCACTTGATTTATACGCTCATGTTAATCTAAATGCGATTTTAATGGAAGATTACATATATGGTGAATAGTTTAAAACCAACGTGGTTCACTGGGGATCCAACGCCCTTGCATGTCAAAGATGTATTGCGATTGGCGATCAACGAAAAATCTGAAAACGCAAATGATAGTT
Organism: Agriotes lineatus; assembly: GCA_940337035.1. Classification (NCBI taxonomy): domain Eukaryota; kingdom Metazoa; phylum Arthropoda; class Insecta; order Coleoptera; family Elateridae; genus Agriotes; species Agriotes lineatus. The sequence continues at coordinate 43,257 of CALNHX010008280.1, read as the reverse complement.
CTGATGAGTTCAAACGAGTCAGAAAGCAAATGAGGGCCGGCATTTATTTATGAAAGAAATGTATTACAACTTTGGTTTGGCATGTACTGCTCTTTACAATAATTGCAACAGTGTGTGTGACCTGTAGGTACATATGTGATGTACTTAGTGGTAGTGACGCCCGGAGACGAACAAATTCTCGATCTCGTCTTGTCTTGTCAGGAAATTTTAGATCGAAATTTCTCTACAAAGAACTTCTTTACAGTTTTGTTCTAAATAATTAGGAATGCAATTATTTACATTTTAAAAATTTACCATTGGAATCCCTATGGTGCGTGAAACAATTCGCCACCCTGTATGTCCCAATCAAAGTATCTGTATGCTTACAAGGGGCAAATTATTATTTACAGTGCACTTTAGTAAAAATGGTTTTAACATACCACACATACAGTTTTACTCGCAGATATACGCTACACAGGCAAATCCGTGAACAAAACTAGATAAATATACAAGGAAATTGACACTCGAGGAACAGCTTATTATAGGTGATAGATGAATGGGGTTTAAATTTGGAAAAGTTGATAAATATTGTGTACTTCAATCGGGTACTCCTTCAATTATTCCCAGAGATTTCATGTACTTCTAACGGTCTCACGAGAAATTTTTAAAAACTGACACACCATATTTTAGAAAATTGGCTCTCATTGTTTTCTTTGCTCTCCATTTTAGGTTGTTATTAGTCTTCTGGGACGCAGACCACTTCGTTTTTATATTATTGATTTTAACCTTCTTATATCTTCTGGGGTGGTTTTTGTTTTTACTTCGTGCAATAGCATTCTTTTTTCCGATTTCAACGAAGTAGTAAAGTAAAGTAAATAGTACGTAAAGGTACAGAGCGAAATATTTAAATTTTGTAAACAGTTGCAATAACAATTTCAGTAAATTTTCTAAAATGCGATACCTAGCCCTGTATTTTAGTTTTTCTAAATTTCTCGTCAGACCGTTACATGCAAGTTAAATCTGTTTACGTACGATCACCCTGCACGTGTGACATAAATTCACTTTTTCTTTTTTTTTTATTAATTAGTTAATTTTTTGTTTTGCTTAAAGGAGGCGATGACATAGTATTTACTTTGGCACGAGTTAAATCATAATCATCATTCGGATGTGCAGAAGTTAAGCAGCCAAGCCATCAGAAATTCGTGTGAAAAAAAGGCTGCGACGATTTTTTTTAATGCAAAAGACTAGCATAAATAATCAATTCGGAAATCGCTCACTCTACATACAAAAGAAACATCACCACGAATGACATCGATTTAATTAATTACACACAACATAAAACGAAGTCGTCTGAGCATCATGCTGACCAATCCACGAAACAGCCGTGAAATCCACGAAGTTTTGAATACGATGAACCCAAAAACTGATCGAGAATATTGTTTTCCTTTGCACAAGAATACCAAAAATCATATAATTATATTTGGTTGTGTTTTCAACTTGAAACGCTTGTCAGAAGCCGATACTTATTACATGGTTTAAATATGCCCATAAATTCTTCTTTCAACTACTTACCATTCACTGCGTACGTAATGGGCATTACATACCACTCACTTTTTTCCTCCTTCCGAACAAACATGTATCAAAACGTTTACAAATTTTAAAAAGTTATTGGAATTATTTAATGTCACGCTAAGTTAGTGCAGAATAATTTTAAAGTTTGAACAATCGATTCTCCGAGCCGTTAATCACGTTTGGCCGCCGCCACTATATTTGGGTGTCGTTTTCACATAACTCAGAGTTGGTCCAGAAACATGCAGGAACTAGGATTGGTTTCTATTTTTATAAACAGTCTCACTCAAAAGCAAAGTGGCCTCATATATTTTTGGATTATTTTACCTTCCTCCCTTCAAAGACGGCGTTATATTTGATTACGACATTGTAAAGCTTGTATGGCATAGGTATCAAGTTTCGCCTTCGAATGTCGTTTAGAAATAATTAACAATTAAATGTGTAACTACTTATGTATATATTGTGTAAATAGTTTTATTTTGCAATATTTTAATAACAAGTGTTCCCACCAATTTTCGCTTAATTACTTTCCTGGCTAGGAGTTTCATACGAAATCTATGGGTGGGCAGCAATTGAAATTTTCAAAAACGATTAAGTGGTAATTAACGGATTAATGCTGGTGATCAGTCTCTGGTGACGAGTTTACCGGTTGTTATCTGATGCCGGTGATGAGTTGAACTATCATTATGACCTACAAAATGTTATAGGGGTTAGTTGGTGATGAATAGGCGTTCGCCCAATTGGCGAATGCCAAGCGGGATTCAGATGCGGCAGATCCACGATAGACCAACTATTCACGGTTGATGTAATCTTACGCAAACCTGGGAACATGACATTGAAGTAGCTATTGTAGCTACTACCTACTTGTTGCAGAGCTACCAAAGTAGTTATTGCATTTTCTATTTCGGTTACCCTTATTGCAACCAGTATTTGAACCTTTTCCAACTCATGGAATTGCCATGTTCCGTACAATTTTAGACAACCTGTGTAACATATTGATATATTTTGAACAGGCATACGACTCGATTGACAGAAACAAACTTTATCAAATTGGGCTCGAATTTAAAATATCGCATAAACTAATAACAATTATAAAAGCAACAATGCATGACACGGTAGCGGCAGTACGTATTCAAAACCAATTAACTGATATGTTCAACATTTCGAAAGACCTGAAGCAAGAAGATAAACGGCACACATACTATTTAACCTACCTTGCAATACGTGATAGTGCAAATGCGTATAGGAAAAGAAAATCTGCTAACTAACAAGACCACACAGTTGGCCGCCTATGCGGATGATATCAGTATTATGAGCCGAAGGTCAGAGGCGACAAGCCAAACCTACGTAGAACTAAAAACACATGCTAAAAGTACTGGCCTTAAGATTAACGTGACAAAAACAAAAAAGTTAATACAAAAAAGAGACCATAGGACAACACAAATCGTTGTAGTAGACAATGGCGGGTCAGTAGATAAATTTATATATCAGGGGCTGGAACTGGACGCAATTAGTAGAGAAGACGAAGAAATTCGACGACGAATAACCATAGCCAACAAAGCCTACTTCGCTATAGCCGACGTAATTAAATAAAAAACACGTACACGGTAATAATAAGTTAAGAGTGTACAAGACCACAATAAAATCTATAGTAAGTTACGGAACTAGTGTGTCATGAAAGAATGAACAAAAACATGATTAATACTTTCGAAAAGAAAGTACTGAGAAAGATAATGCGACCAGTTATGGAAAATTACACAGACTTTAAAAAACCTTACTCTCAGAATTTATCATACTACAACGGCTACAATTGGCTGAACATGTGGTCAGAATGGAAGGTGGAAGGTTACTAAAAAGAATGTTAAATAGCCGAATGCGTAGTAAAAGGCCATTGGGGAGACCACTAAAACGATGGGGAAACGAAATATAAGAGGATGCACGAGAACTTTTAGAAGCCCGAGTTTGGAAGAGATCGGCAGGAGAGAAACAGGCATGGAGGCAGATATTAAAGGAGGCCGGTAACGGCTATAACGGCGCATTATTTAATTACAACCAGCAGGAAATAAACGGAAGTCCTTCTTTATCACAACAACATTCATTTCCATCAATGCCACAGCCCACACTCCAATATCAACAATCAAATCAGTACACATTCCAACAACCCACTATTCCACAGTACTTTCCCGCCCAACATCAACCAATTCCGCAAAATTTACCTCAGCCGCAATTATGCTTACCTCACCAAGATAATGAGCCAGTCATCCAGACATCTCAAAATGCGAGTACTTCAAATGAATATTACGAAGATGACGACCAAGAAATGGAAATAAATCCTGCAAATAGTTGGCAAATTGTTACAAACAACAAACGAAAACGATTATTAAAACCCAATACGTCAACGAGTACTGAAAATCAGCCAGCAATTGTTGACGTTAACAGATATTCAATACTAAAAGATAAAAATGATGCACCTACAGAGACCAATAATGAACAGCAAACACCTATACCTAAGCCACCGCCTATTTTTGTCTATGGTGTAGCAGATTACAAAGAGATGACAAAAGATTTACTAGCAGTCGCTGAAGAGGAACAATACACTACCAAAAGTCTACAGAATAATGTAGTTAAGATAAATACCAGAAACCCTGATACGTATCGTAAGCTAATCAAGTACATGCTAGAAAAGAACATCATACACCATACCTATCAAATGAAGGAAGATCGACCATATAGAGTAGTCTTAAAGCATCTACATCATACCACTCCAACAGATGACATTAAAAAAGCCCTCAAAGAATTAGGACATACTTACTTAATCCGGAACCCTTGTACCTTGCGGTGTCGGGCTTGATTTGCAAAATTTTCTCCATTGGGTCCTATCTTGGGTTAGCACCTTCGCCTGATGCCAGTCTACTCCCCTCTTTGATATTGCTTTTCTTACGTCTTCTTGCCACGTCTGTCTTGGTCTTCCTCGAGTTCTGTTTCTTCCTTCCTTCGTTTCCCATATTTTCTTTGGAAGTCTACCTTCTTGCATCCTTGCTAGGTGGCCATACCAACGCAGCTGGCTTTCTTCTATTTTTGTTTGTAATGGTTTTACTTTGAGTTGTTCTCGAAGCACTTCATTTCTCTGTCTATCCAATTTTGTTACTCCTGATATTTTTCTTATGTATCTCATTTCGGTTGCTTGGACTCTGGATCGCAGTTTCGGTGTTAATGTCCACGACTCACAGCTATTCGTTAGAGTAGGGGTATATATGGCATTGAACACTTTAGTTTTAGTACCCCTAGAAACTTCTTTTATAGCCAGAAAATTTTTACTCAGTGCAAAATATAATTTTTCGGTCGCGCTAATTCTGGCATTCACCTCTGCCTCCATATTTCCATTTTCCTCGAAGGTTGCACCTAGATATTTGAATGTATTTACTTGCTGGATTAACTCTGCGTCAACACTGACGTTGCATGGAATTTTTTCTCTTGAAAACACCATTACCTTGGTTTTCGTAATATTCATACGCATACCCATATCTAGCAGAGCCGCTTTCCATACAGTCAGGTTTTCTTGTAGTGCTTTTTCAGAGTTGCCAAACAATAGAAGGTCGTCAGCATACGCTAAGTGTCGTATACATTGAGGTTGCATATTTTTATAACCCACTTGATATTGCCGTATCTGAGATTTACATCGTTTCATAACTTCATCCATAACCACCGTGAAAAGTATGGGACTTAATATTCCACCTTGTCTCACCCCGTTTTGAGTTATAAACCGTGAGGATTGTGTGTTGGCTGTTCTTACGTAATTTATGGTATTCTCGTAGAGGCTTTTTATAGCGGTAAGTAATTCGACAGGTACTTTCCTTTTCTGCAGCGTATCCCATATTACCTCTCTTAAGATCCTGTCAAATGCCTTCTCTAGATCAATGAAGCAGACAAAGACGGGTTTATTCGTTTTCAGCGCTTTTTCAACAATCTGTCGTAGTATAAAGATGTTATCCTGAGCACCTCGACCAGGCCGAAATCCACTCTGTTCTTCTTCGAAACTGGTTTCTAGTAAGCACCGTAATCTAGCTTCTAACACCCTTTCATAAGTTTTGCCAGGTACGCTCAACAAGGAGATTCCTCTGTAATTTTCACACGCTTTATTGTCGCCCTTCTTAAAAAGTGGGAGTATTACAGCTATCTTCCAGTCTTCTGGTATCTGCTTTTCCCTCCATGCTATGTTCAGAATTTTCACGAGAGCTTTTATTCCTTCCTTGCCCATGTACTTTAACATTTCCGCTGTTATTCCGTCATGTCCTGCTGCACTACCTATTTTCATTTTGTTTATCGCTGCTGTTACTTCCTCTTGGGTTATTTCTTGTACGACTCCTCCAGTGTTAGTTGATGCGTCTACTGTTACTTCTGGGTCTTTGATTGCTTCATCTACACCCTCTAAAAGTTCCATGAAATATTCTCTCCACCTTTCTGTGATTTGCTCTTCATTGGTAAGCAGAATATTATTTGAATTCTTTATCTGTCTTGTTGTGTAATCTTTTTCTTTTCTTAGGTTTCGGAGTACTTTAAAGAACAATTTCTGGTTACGTTTACTGTTTTCTTCTATTTTTTCCCCAAATTCTTGCCAGGATTTTTGTTTTGCTTTTACAACTGCTTCTTTTGCCACCCTCCTTTGAACTTTATACGCCTCATAGTCTGCTGTTGATTTTGTACATAGATATTTTTTCCAACATTGTTTTTTGGTAGCAATAGCCTGCTTAACATCCGCATTCCACCATGCCGTTTGCTTTTTACTCTTTGACATTCTACTCTTTCCACACATCGTCACAGCTGCGCTAATCAGGCTATTTTTAAATGAATCCCAGGCATTCTCTAGGTTCAGGTCCGGATTCCCAGTAAATGTTTCTTTTATGTTCCACTCCACTTCTTTATAGAAAACTTTCTGTACTTCCTTGTCTCTTAGCTTGTGATATCTAATCTTTTCGGTCACTTTTAAGTTATTTGTTCTACCCACACTTTCTTCCTTTGCCTTACTTATCCTGGTTTTTGCTACTAATAGATAATGATCAGAATTCAGTTCCGCACTCCTTCTTACTCTTACATCCTTTATATATTTCATTAGCGGTCTTTCAACTATCACATAATCTATTATGGATTTTTCATTCTTGCTTATTTCTACCCTGGTGAATTTGTGTATATCTTTGTGTTGAAAGAAAGTGTTGCTAACGACTAAATTGTTTTCTATGCAGAAATGCAGAAGCCTTTTCCCATTATTATTTAACTTATCCTCGCCGTGTACTCCAATAACTTCTCCAAACCTTTGAGGTTCTCTGCCGATTCTAGCGTTCAAATCTCCCAGTATCATTATATTCCCTGCTACTGCATGTAGCGTTTCTTGAAGCTGGTCGTAATAGGCATTTTTTGACTCTGCGAGGTCGTCCTCATTAGGGGCGTATGTTATAATTAAGCACCAATTTCCAGCCTGTTATATTTCTTGCTATATCCTTCTTTATTAGACATCCGACTCCCGCTTTGGCCCGTTCATTTACCTGAATTCCATTGTATATGAGTGTATCTCCTTTGTTTGTATATAGCATGCCTTGGCCTTTTTTCTTGGTCTCCGTCAGAGCCAATATATCTAAATTTGCTTTGTTAAATTCCTGACTCAATTCCTGCATTTTATCTGTTAGGCTTCTTACGTTCCACGTTCCCACTTTCCAACCGTTATTGTCTAATTTCCTTATTTCCATATTCTCATTTCCATTTACTCGCCAGTCCGTCATCAAACATTCCTTATTATTATTCGTACCTAATCGTTTTTTGCTGTAGTGGTGAGATTCTTCAGTTCCACCATTTTGCCCACTTTTTCATCCCATTTTAACATTTCGCCTTCAATTATTAATTAGGACATAATGTACGCAACATAATGAATTTAAGGAATAGATTAACCAAAAACCCGTTACCAATATTTTTTGTAGACCTAGAACCAGATAAAAATAATAAAGACATTTACAATATACACTCAATACAAAACAAACACGTTCTATTTGAACCCCCAAATATTAATAAAGACATTGCACAATGTACTAGATGTCAAAGCTATGGGCATACAAAAAAGTACTGCAATAGGCCATTTGCATGTGTCAAATGTGCAGGACGTCATGACACCAAACTTTGTAAAAAAAACTAGAGAAACCCAGGCTACATGTATTCTATGCGGAGCTTCACATCCAGCTAACTATAAGGGATGTACAATTTATCAAGAACTCCAACGAAAGTATCAGCCCAATAAACAACTCCCAATTACAAGACCTCCAATCCTAACAAGACAGAATTTTCCTCTTCTGCGACCTCAAAATAATCAGTCTCCATTCAATCAGCCAAGACCCACATATCCACTCTACTCTCAGGTAGCAAAAAATAAACCCTCTTCAACTGAAGATCTTACCCTTAAACAATTTCTCGATGAGTTTAAAAATATGTTTAATCAACTGTTGCAACAAAACAGTATGATACTAAATATGTTAACCACAGTCATCAATAAATTGATCCAATAATGGCCAAGTTTTTAAAAATTGCATTGTGGAACGCCAATGGACTACAACAAAGGAAATTGGAAGTCGAAACGTTTATATCCTTGAATAATATAGATATTTTACTAGTATCTGAAACGCATTACACCTCAAGAACCCACTTAAAAATACCACAGTACTCGATATACCATACAGAACATCCTGATGACAGAGCTCATAGTTCGAAACTTCATTAAGCATCACAAATTACCATCCTATAAAACCGACTTCTTACAAGGTACTATAATACAAGTCGAGAAACTTTCAGCACCATTGATCATATCAGCTATATACTGTCCACCAAGGCATAATATAAACAAACAAATGTTGCAACCGTTTTTTGAAACATTAGGACCTAGATTTCTAGTAGGTGGAGACTTTAACTCGAAAAACACACACTGGGGTTCACGTTTAACTACGACAAAGGGTAGAGAGCTATATAAACTTATAACAGAAAAGAACTATAGCTTTCTTTCAACCGGCAGTCCAACATACTGGCCATCAGATCCTAACAAAATCCCGGATCTATTAGACTTTTTTATTAGTAAGGGCATCTCGTCAAACTACACAGATATTGTATTTAAGTATGATATATCATCTGATCATAGTCCTGTCATAGTCACACTAAGTGCAACAATAACTTATAAGAAACCCAAACCTGTTCTAAGCAATGCAAGAACTGACTGGGAAGCTTTTGAAGCTCATATTAAACAACATATTAATACGAACTTGAGCCTAAAGACAAACGATGAGCTGGAATACGCCACAAATCATTTGATTACAACAATACATGAAGCCGGCTGGTACGCTACACCACAACCCGACAATCTAAAAGTCAATACTCCAAATATTCCTTCTGAAATATTGCCACTGGCTAAGGAAAAAAGAAGAGGAAGAGCAAGATGGCAACGAACTCACAATGCTATTGACAAAACGAGATTTAACCAACTAAATAACAAACTAAGACGGCGACTGCAAGAAATTCGCAACGAAACTTTCCAGTCATACACAAGTTCGCTCTCCATACATGATAATTCAATCTGGAAAGCGACCAGAGGAATTAAACGACCGCAGACACACATACCACCTTTGAAAGATGAAACGGGAACATGGGCACGATCTGATAAGGAAAAAGCAGAGGCGTTCGCACAGTATTTGGAAAATACCTTTCAGCCAAACTCGAAAGACATCGATCAGGAAGTTGAAGATTATCTAGAAAGCCCTTTACAACTATCGCCTCCAATCCGCAACTTTACCATTTCTGAAATTGAAATACAAGTAAAATTCTTGAATAATAAAAAAGCACCGGGGCATGATCTGATAACCGGAACTATTCGAAAACATCTGCCAGAGAAAGGTATTAAATTTTTGCAAATTTTCTTTAACGGAATATTACGACTCACATAGTGGCCATTATCACTTAAATTTGCACAAATTATTCTAATACTTAAACCCGGCAAACCTCCTAACCAGATCAAATCCTATCGTCCTATAAGCCTACTTCCGATAATTTCTAAGTTGCTGGAAAAACTAATCCTGAAACGCATAAACGAAACTTCGCTTCAAGAAGAATGGTTACCAAATCACCAGTTCGGCTTCCGAAATGAACACTCGACGATACAGCAATGTCATCGCTTAACAAATATAATACATGCAGCACTGGAAGCTAAAATCTATTGCAATGGAGTGTTTTTGGACGTGAGAAATGCCTTTGACAAGGTGTGGCATAGAGGTCTACTTTATAAAATAAAGATGCTCTTACCACATCAGTATTATCTCCTACTACGTTCCTATTTGGCAGACCGCTGCTTTCAAACCAAATTTGGCAATGACGCCTCACAACTAAGAGAGATAAAGGCTGGCGTCCCTCAAGGGAGTGTTCTTGGACCTCTAATGTATTTATTATTTACTTACGATCTACCAATCACAGCACAAACAAACTTGGGGACATTTGCAGACGACACGGCAATACTTTCGTGCAGTGAAAACCCGGCTACAGCATCAATGCTACTCCAAGAACACTTAAATCTTCTGGAGCTGTGATTAAGAAAATGGAAGATAACTGTAAATGAAGATAAGTCAGTGCATATTACCTTCACGACGAAACACTCGACATGTCCACCAGTAACACTCAACAACATACCTATACCTCAGGCAAACGAAGTCCGATATCTTGGATTACACCTAGATCGGCGCTTAAATTGGAAAACCCATGTCAACAAAAAACGAAAGGAAATGGACATAAAAATTAGAAATATGCACTGGCTCCTTGGGAGAAAGTCAGTTCTTACGCTAAAGAACAAACTACTACTATATACGAGTATAATCCGCCCTATTTGGACCTACGGCTGCGAACTATGGGGATGCGCTGCTAAATCGACTATTGACATAATCCAACGCTTCCAGTCTAAAGCACTTAGGGCCGGTTGCAGAAAGCAATGTTAAGTCTGGTGTTAGCTAACATCGCGTCAAAGTGAACAAAAACGAATCAAATCTCAAATGCTTATGGCCACTAATACATTAGTAAACAACATTTGATGCGATTTTGTTCACTTTGACGCGATGTTAGCTAACACCAGACTTAACATTGCTTTCTGCAACCGGCCCTTAGACAGGTATCCAACGCCCCGTGGTTCGTGTCAAATCGAACATTACACAACGACCTCAACATGCCATATGTGACAGACGTTATCAAAGAAAAAGCCATAAAACACTACGACATCCTAGAAAGACACCCAAATATGGCAGTCAATCCTTTGACGGAAGAACCCGAAATCAGAAGATTAAAACGGAGGTGGCCGATAGACTTAACTAATTAAATTAGGGGTGACACTAATGGGTGTCTTTGTTTAAATACATAAAATTAGCTCATAGAATAATTGTGAACATTCTGATTGCTAATAAAAGTTAAAAAAAAAAGAAAATCGTCTTTTTTCGGTACACTAAGAATTTTATAAGACACAAGACCGGTATTTACGTTTATTGCCTTGCTAGTTTACGTATCTTGCCTTTGATGGGCTCGACCATGATGTACTAGCTCGGCCATAAATACGTCCAGCCTAATGTCGCAAATAGCTATTATTTAATTCCGTTTTGAAAAGTTGGCTTTTACGTCACTTTTTGACGTTATAAAACATAACATTTTTGATAACTGTCATCTAACACAGTTATGTAAAGTAGTTGTGTAATAACTTTACATAACTGTCCATGTTTCCATCTACTCGTATCTTCATACAATTAAAAGAATAATTTATTAATCACTGTTAGTATTAAACTACCCATGGCAGCATTGGTAGAGTCTTCAATATCATAAGGTACATCGCATCGCTGCTTAAGGACTTTTTAAGAATTATTTGTGAACTATTATGACTTGTGAAAATTCGACATTTATTTCAGTGCAGTCTTGTTTCTGTAGTAATAATGACCATAAGCCCATTTGATTTTGTGATGTAGTGTGAGGAACAAAATAATTCTGACGGAATTAAATAGCGTTTTGTACGTCATAGGTTATGAAATATGCGATATTGTTTGAGTCGCATAATTTGCAAAACTCGCTAGCGCTCGTTTTGGCAGACATTACACATGTCACACTACATCGCACATTTCATAACTGATTACATAACTAACTATTATCGAACTGTAATGAATTTGTTTTAACGGACAAAACAGATGCCTGCTTTATTATTTTTTGCATATATACGTAACCACATATTAGCTTTAAATAAATAAATACTGCGTGCCCCCTAAGAGTATACCTATAGTATTATGTACTCTCTGGTGCTCCTAAAATAATCGGTTTTTTAATATCTCAAAACAGAGTGGGACCCGTACTTATCTCTAAAGCTATTCTAACATACCATTATTTATTGGCCATGGTCTCATTTGATCTATTAGCCATTTTTCATAGGCAATCACGTTTGTATAAATATCTGGAAGACCATCATCGCACACAGTTCTTGAAGAAGAAAACCCAATAAATCCAGTTCCAAAGAATTTATCATCCACGAATAAAGGAACTCCAGTAAACCCGTTGCAAGTAAATTTTGTAGCATTTTCGAGATTGTTTGTGCACAAGTCGTACTCGGTTACTACTGCATAAGCACCTTTTTGTAGAAACTTTTCTTCGCAGTCTTCCTTCGAGAGCCATGCTGTAGAAACCGTTGTTTTATTGAGCCCTCGCTCAATTGTAAATAGATCTATGTTAGTATATATCGAAATCGGTAAACGATTATCCTCCCAGCGGTCTTTTCAAAATGCTGCGACGTCATCTGGAAAAAGATTTAAATATTAACTTTTTAGGGAAAGGCAACATAATTATTATGAATTATATGGATATTAGAATTGAGCATTAAACATTAAATATATATTTTGTCTGAAGTTAAAAAATTCAAATGTATCATGTTTGTGTGGTACAAAAAGAACAAGTTCAAATGTTTGTCTCTCCTTTAAAGATAAAATTCACATCATAATCTCTTAAGCCATAAAGCTACTAGTTAAATTTAAAATTATTTGCTTCATATAGTGAATTAAAATTAGATTCATCCGAAGAAATTCAGATTGATGATGATCTGACTGAATGAGTAAGTGCTGTATATCATTTGGCATGTAGGACGTAAATACAGCCGTTTTCTCTTTATCGTCTTGAATGTACTTATAAAGACTTACTTGTGTAATTTTATATTTCTCTATCGCATTTGTTATTTTTGTGGTGTTAGTTCATCTAATCAGAAAGGGTGTCAATTATACCCTAAAATTTTTGTAATGGCATCTTGAAATTTAATTTTAAATTCTTCAGAACGTAATTTGTTTCTTTATAGCATTTTTATTTCGTTCTAAAATAGATTTTGTTACGTACATTATGTTAGTCTTTGTTGCATGACTTCTCACAGTTTTAGAAAAAAATGTGAAATTCTAATATTATTATTATTTTGTCAATTATTATGAATTTAGTACTTTTTACTCCCTTTTACAATAAAGGAAGTATTGGATTCACCCCAAAACTTCAAAATTGAGTTTTCAACAGATCTTCTCGTTTAAAGTCCCTTGAACCTAAAAAACATGTTTTTGTTCTTTGCTCTGTCTATCTGTCGGTGTGTGTGTGAGTGATTGCGTGTGAACGGAATATCTCAAAAACGAAAAGAAATATGGCGTTGAACCTTCATATATAAGTTTTGTGTGCTATCTAGATTTATTTCAAACCTTACATTTTTATTACATGTATAATGCGTAGCGATGTGAGGTAGGTGACTTTTCCAGTTGAATACCTCTAAACTGGGCTTCTTTTTTTCGTATTAATTCCTATTTTAAATAGAACACCCGGTATATTATTACATTTTTGAATTCGGCTTAAAATTTTAGAGAAAATTTGTCTCTTCAACTAACTCTATTTTGTACGGTTTCGGTAGAATTGGTATTTTTTTTAAAATTTTGACATGCTTAAAAATTTAAAATAAAATTTTTGGCTAATTATAAGATCACTGTAAAAGAAAGTGGTGTGCATGTATCACACTAGATGTTTTATAAGTATATACACAACGTGAATCTTCCAGACACTATTAAAATAAATTCAAACCGCAGGCCACTCTAGTTCTACAATATAAAATCATACTATTGTTTATACAGGGTCCAGCAACTGGTATGACCTATTTTCCAAGACCTGTTCTAAGGATAAAAAGTAATGGATTGAAACCAATTTGAGATGAATATCAACTTTATTATGTGCAATTTTAGTTCCTAAGAATTACTTAATTTAAATGGCCTCCCTGAGCCTCGATGCAGTACTGCAATCTTTGTCTAACACTCTAACGTTTTGCATCACTCTTCTCAACAATTCTGGTCTAATACTCTTTATTTCTTCTGAAATACTCATTTTAAGGCCTTGTATTGTTTGAGGACGCTTCTCGTAGACCTTTTGCTTCAGATATTCCCACAAAAACAAATCAGGAGCCGTCAAATCGGGGAAATTGGACCGCCATGTTATGTTACCAAACCTCAAAATCCACTGTGTTTACAACTGATTGACTTCGTATAAAGCTTTTAACAAGGTATACGTGTTGGTAAATTGGAAAATCATTCATGATCTACTAAACTGCATAAATTAACGCACACAAATCTGACAATAGAAATGCCAATAACAAAATAATGTTTTCGTAACAGCCTACTAAAAATAAGTCATACCAGTTGCTGGACCCTGTAGATATCTATTTAATAATACTTAATTATTATACCGGGTTAAAACTAATTGAAAAAAGTACATACCTACACATATCTTGAATTAAGTCAAAATATGTCATTATTTAATTTAAATATCTAATTGCATTAATAAAAGTTGACAACTTGAAATAAATGGTGTTGCCAAAGCAAGGCAGATCAAAATAATGATTTATGAAAATTATATGAAATCATAGTGGGGCTGATTTATTATTAAATGTAAATAGAAGTGTCAACTGTTGTAATAGTTATTTATGGTATTAGTGGGTTATAGTAGATATTATCTACGAGAGGTGTTTGAACCTACGGGGCTTTCCGAGTAAGTTTAATTACTTCGGGTTGATAATATCTAGTAACCCACGTATGCCATACAAAATGTTAAGCAGCAAGTCAATAAATACCGAAAAGTATGGAGATTTTACTGACAGTTCTTTAAAGTCAAAGTGACAATTTAATTGACAGTGAGCTAAAAAAAGTGTAACCCACAAGAATGAGTTAAGTAGTTGTAAGTCACGTGTGTGTTATTTATTATAACCCACGATGATAGGGGTAACTTGGGTTATGATGTACAAAGTTAGTAATAGCCCAGTTTACTTGTTTAAAAGTAACTAGTAAAACACCATATTAATACTCATAGTGGGTATTGGATCAAGTAAATAATAACCAGACGATTGTTTATTACCTAAGACAATATTGAAATAATAAAATCAAATGTGAGATCACAAAATTAAGACATATAAGATAATTTATTTAGTCATAAATATATGACTGTTTAACTATTATAAATAAAGTACTAGATATTTATGCATTAAAGGAGATATAAATATGTTTTCCTTGAGGTCTGTAAGTCAACTAAAGGTACAAAAATATCTACAGTGGTGCATACATAATTTTATTTACTGGCACATTAGTAAAAAGAGAATGACATTTCAAAATGTCACACGCATTGATTGTAGTTACACGGTTACCATCGTAATGGGCCGATTTGTGTCACCTTATATATTTCATAACTTTGGTATTTAACCTCTATTCTGCCAGTAATAAAACTAAGCCGTAGTTTTCATGAAGTGTCAATTCAAACGCATTGTGAATTTTGCGCGTGGAAATGTGCGTGCAAATCCGCTGACCGGAGCGTTGAGCCCAAAAACCCAAGGGACGCTACGCCTGTGAAAGCAGTGCATTAAAAAGTTCCTGTGTGGATATGCGTTAACAGCAGCCTACACCTAGTGGTTCTCTAGCTGAAATACAGTATTCGAGAGCAAACAACCACCTTGGAAGAGATACTGAGGTAACGACCAGTCGACACAGCAAGAAGCTGCGACTTCGGCTTCAAAGGAGCACACTTGGCCGACCCCTGGGTCATCTGGCAGAAATACAAAGGCCAGGTTAGTTCTATAAGTAAGTACCTCAATTCACGGTACGAACCAGTGAAATTGAGAAAACCAGGAGTTTAATAGCGAATGACGCAATCTTGTGCGACCAGAGAACGCGCGTTTTGTGCGTTTACGACTGATTAAACTAGAAAACAAAGGGCAATATAAATTTATAATACCGTAGAGTATAGGGCTAAGCAAAAGCCGCATTACACCTGAGATCGAGGGAGAAAAAATTTGAAAAATCTCTAAGAAGTTATGCGTAGCTTTTCATATAACGAAAATGAACAATATCATGTTGTTAGTAAATAAAGTATATTGCTGACTCATTATTAATAAAGAGGTAATATATAGTATTGCTTGCGGTAAAATATATATTCAACATTTGTGTTGCTATATTTGGGTAGTAATCGAGGTGAAATATGGCAGATAAGAATAAGAGGAAACTGAGAAGAGGAAAAAAAGAAGGGAAAGGACAAGGATGCGGAAAAAGAAGTAGTGGAGAAACTTGAGGTAGGTACAACAGAACAAGAAATGGAACAACAAGAACGAACAAGTCAACCAGAAACTCAACAAGAGGGAAGTAGAGAATAATTTGACCCAAGACTATTGATGGAAATGTTAATATCGTTTAAAAAACATACGCAATAGAATCTACAAAGTATGCAAAATTTAAAACAGAATATGCCAGTATTAGTCACAAAGCTAGAAAAAATAAGGAAGTGTAAAACATAAGTTTGAAAAAATAACAAACAGAATGTAGACTACAAGAGTTGAAAGAAGACTTAAACTCAAAGACAGAAAAGAATGTACTGTAATTCAAAAAAAGTTAAAAGGACAGCTACTAGAATTAGACACGAAGGCAGAAAACAAATGTGCAAGAAATAAAAGCAAATGCAAAAAATATGCTAAAGTTAAAAGAAGAATTAAAATCAAAAGCAAAACAAAATCATCAACAGCTACAAACACACACAGAAAATTTGAAAGGAGAGTTCAACAATATTCAAATGAAACCTAGAAACCTAAAGTAAATATAAACAAAAAGAAATACAAAGAAGATAGTTAAGCTTACAATTAGACACAAAATGAGAAAACTAAAAAATAATTTAAAACGAGCTACAGGTGAGAAGACATTGAAAAATTATGATAAAATATGGTACGGCATTATAATAGAAAAATACTTTAGCTAACAAAAATTAACTCGGTTTGGTTAGCTAAAAAGTAAATCAAAATCCGTATCTTTGTTGTGAACTTCAAACAACTAAAATAACTTCATTAGCATAAAAAAAACATCTACAATTACAGTTTATTGAGCCTTTGTTTGAAAATACTGGTTATTTTGCTCTTAATGATAGTATTGCAATGGCTTTTTAAGTTAAAACAGAAATTGTAAATAGATAAATGCAAATTCTAAAAAGGAATATTGTAAAAGTACAGAAAAAGACGTTAATATCAGCTACGAAAAAAAAATTGTACTACGAATAAAATGTTTAATATAATAGTAGTTTGTATACCAAGGCACTGAAGTGTAACTTTTTGTCACGAATGTGGATTTAGTTGCCGAGGCTCGTAGGGAAGAAGCCTAAGAAGAAACCTAACCTTATCATATGCTGGCGGTCTGTACATCGTTAAAACCGAGTATGTGTCGTTATTAAATGTAAATTTTATGTTAGTAAAAATGTTAAATCTGTGTAACTATAGTTTTTAAAACTTAGTATTATACTCTCACGCGTATATATAATTAGGCCACCATTTTGGTTAAACTTTGATTCATTATAAAAAATGTTATAACTTACTATTGAAAAATCACATACGTCGTTAATATCCCATGTTTCAGATAGAACAATAATATCGTAGTTAAACTTAAAGCTTTGTAATATCACAGTTAACTTGTGAAAGTTACTCTGTATACTACCTATGTTCATATGAAATATGTTGAAATTTATTTTATTTACATTATTTTCAAATAAATTGTTTAGCATATCTATATCATTCAGTGAGTCACCTACCATATATGTGTCCAGGTCTTGCATATATCTCAATGCAGCCATAGTTGCCTGTTTTCGTTACCTGCTAGCACCGCAAAGTTAATAAACAAAAATAAAAATTACAATTAACAAAAAGATAAATTAAAGAACTAGTTGTGTAAAAAAAGCACTAAAGAAAAATAATGCGTTTCAAGTTACAACCAGCGAACTTAGTTAATATAAAACCACACCACTGGTATTATAACTATAAATATGACGCTTCCGTCATATTAATCGGAAGGAGCCAAATCTTGCACTGATCGCACACAGATTTTCTTATTATTTTTGCTGGCGTAGATAACTCCACACTTGCCTACGACCGAATGTCTTAATCGATGAACGAAGCAATTCCAGCCTGGGCTTAGTTAAATTTTCATGCACATATATATAGGATTTTTTAAATTTGATTTATTATCACAAATTAATTTACGATACTAATAGCTAGTAAATTTAACAATGATGGCTCTAGATTTCTTAACGTCAGGGTTATTTCGACCTATTCGATGACAGCGGTTGATAAAATCTGATTTGATGTTTAATCCCATTTTTTCCGAAAAAATCTTCAATACCAGTTGTTAGGGATCTTCTCCGGTTTCCTCTTCAATGCCAAAAACACGAAGGCAGCTCCTGCGAGATAACTGTTCGAGGTTATCTAGTTTTGCAGTTTACTCCTCATTTTTTGTTTTCAGTTTTGTAGCTGCACTTTCTAAGCTTTTGCACTTCAGGCGGCTAAGAGAGCTCATATATTTCTACAGTGAGAAAGGTGAATTTTTGATTTGCGCCTTGAAAGTAAAACTTAGGCAACTGTAGATACATCACTTTGTCTTGTTATGCAAATGTCGGAAGCGGATTATTTGGCTAAGTACCTACCTTATCTGAAAATCTATTACCTGCAGCAAAGCTTCTATGTATAAGTGAGTTCACCCAATACATCCTTGTTTGGACAGACGCATATTATGGTCCTGCGGTTTCAAACTTTGTCCCAGATATGAACGAGGAAGAATATGCTGTAAAATCTGCCCAATTTTTAAGAAACTATGTTACAGTCCAACAGCGAAATCTGGAAAGTTGAACGAAGAAAACGAGTTACTGCATCTAATTTTGGAAAAATTTGCAAATTAAAGAAAACTACATCTACCGTGAAAAACGGTTGTTTCTTTATTATATTCCACTTTCTCTGGTACTAGTGCTACTAAATTTGGACTGGATAACAAAGATAAGGCTAACTTATTATTCGAAAACCAGTTTGAAAAATCCGTGCGTAGAAGTGGTTTAGTTATAGACGAAGAGTTTCCATATTTAGCATGTTCCCCTGACGGACGGCAAAGGGGCAATCTGTCTCCAGTGGATGCAGTAATTCAAAAGAAGATAGATTACTGCTTCTGTGTGAAAATGGACATGTTACTCTTAAACGTAATCACAATTATTTTTATCAAATCCAAGGATTATTGCGAATTACAAAACGTGAAACTTGCTATTTCATCATATATACAAAAGGGGGCATCTCTGTAGAAGAAATCAAAAGGTAATACCTATATCACTATATTCTTCACGAAATTTATCTCCTACTTATTCTTTTTTAGGGATGACGAATTTTGGAGGGCAAATATGGGCACCAAGTTAAAAAATTTTTTTCCTAAAATGCTTGCTTCCCGAATTAGTGGACTCTAGAAGGTGCCGGGTGCAAGATATAAGAGATGTGTATTTGACGTAATTTTTGTAGAATGAAATTTAATAAGGATCTACTAATCTTGCTTTAACAAAATATCAGCTCATCTGGTTAACAAATTTTACATGTCACATTGGCAAGTAAATTTTGTTTTAAAAATTATTTATTTTCATAAAATGCTAGATACAATTTTTTTTGACAAATTTCAATTTTAAAGTACTGAATATTGGATAAAATTCCATACAGCACTCTTGAATAAAGACATTTTATTCGCTAGTTAATAAAATATGTTTTTAGCACATGTAGGCTACTTTAAATTACTATTGCGTCGCGCTATAACGCATTGTTACAAACAGTGCATTGAAGCGTCATCTCTTCGATCGAAAATATTTAATTATTGATTAGTAAAATCATTTTACAAATTCACTTACACTTTAATACCGTTCTGTTAGTGAAACTTAAATTCGTTCAAAAATTAATTAATACTTCACTTACATTTTGATTATTACTAAATCACTTTGATATTTTATAGAAAATACGGACAAAGTACTTTCTAATTTAAAAAATAATAATATATCTACCACCGTTCTAACTATTTTTCTTTTGGTGATAATATTTTTAGTATTTAGTATTTTTAGCACGACGCACATTCTTTATTTTTTAAAGCTATAGCATAATGAACTGTGAATAATTTCACATAAGCAAAAATTTTTAAATTATTAAAATCAAAGTTCATTAAATTAAAAGTTCATGTGTTAAAAATAAGTATTTTATTAATTTTTTCATCCACTTATCAATAATAAAACCGATAGAATCACTAAAGACTACAAAGTTATTCAATTTGAAATTTAATTTTTTTTACTGTTTTTATTACTTTCTCGTATAGAGAAAGTCTCACAATCGTCCAAAAATTCGACCCCGAGAAAGTCAGCGAGAAAGTCACTCCTGCATTATTTGTCTTTGAACTCGCAGTCGTATTTTCTGATTTATGCCAGACAATAGTGGATCCTTATAAAATGTAGCTTTATTTAGATATTAATTCAAGTTTGTAATTATTTATAACTGCTTATAATTAATTATTATTTGTATGCTTTTCCGTTGTACTCATTTTCAGTAGTACATAAAAGTTTAAATCTATTTCCCTGCATTTGTTTAATTTGACGAAAAGAGGTTACCTAATAGTTAATTAATATTTTAGAAGATCAAAACATTTACAAAATCGTCATAAATACTGAAAGAGACCCTTTAAAAGTATTTAGTGTTTAAAGATTCTTACCTGACAAACCAAAAAGGGATTAGAGTGTGTACCTATTAGGGGATTAGTACATTCCAATACCTGTTATTTGTAAACAAAAATAGCTGCTAGTTAAGTTGCCTATAATACTTCTAACTTTAGATTAAAAATACTCGCGAAAAGTGTTGTAAAATATTAGTTCGTGTAAAATTACCAGATCAGGAATTTTATTGAAACGGTTTCAAAGGCACAATTGTACTATAAAAACCTTTACGTATGCTGTAGTGGAGTCTATTTTTTAAATTATTTGTTCGATTAGCCGTATGATCCAATGAATAAAAGTATTCCTTTTGCCATGTTTAATCGCCTTTGATAGCTTTTTGAAAAAAATAAATGGGCGACAGCATAAAGCTATTTCATAGTATCTAAATCAATTAGCGAGCGTTTCTCCATATAAATTTTTGCGGCTGTGATATTATACGAAACAATTTAAGTTTTATCCTAAAATTTGACTAACGCAGTGTGTTGCCTAACCCCTCTCCTTATCCCCCTTCAGGTAGTCCAGTCAAATGGTAGAAAATATGGGAAAGTTTTGATGGAGCTTTGATATTTGGTTCCTATTTGTTTTTTGGGTCGATGTACACGAATATCAGGTTTGCCAACAAAAATTTTGACCGAAAACATGTTTTTTTTACAAAAACAGTGTAAAAACCGTTTTTTTTAGTTTTTTAAAATTACCCGAAAACTATCTATTTTTCGTTAATGTTGAACCTATATAAAATGAAAGAATATAAAATTTCCTACATTTTATGTACTTAAGTTAAGCGAAGTTATAGTCCAGTCAAATGCTAGAAAATAGGGGAAAGGTTTGGTGGAGATTTGATATTTGGTTCCTATATGTTTTTTGGATCACTGTACACAAATATTAAGTTTACCAACAAGAATTTTGACCGAAAACACGTTTTTCTTAAGCAAAAACGGTCTAAAAAACTTTCTACATTTTATGTACGAGAAGTTTTTTTCTCCGATCAATCGTTCAGTCGCGAGAGCTCCGCGAAGTTAGGTGTTAAAAGAAAAAAAAAGGGAATTATCCCAGTTTACTTCAAAGTCTCGAAAACTATCCATTTTTCGTGAATCTTTATAAATGAAATGTTAGAAAACCTGATATTCGCGTACAGCGACCCAAAAAACATATAGGAACCAAATATCAAAACTCCAAAACTTTCCCCTATTTTCTACCATTTGACTGGACTATAATTTCGCGGCGCTCTCGCGGCTCTCTCGCGGCGCTCTCGCGGCTGAACGATGATCAGAGAAAAAAACCTCGCCTAGATAAAATGTAGGAAATTTTATCCTCTTTCATATCATGTAGGTTAAACATTTACGAAATTGGATAGTTTTCAAGTAATTTAAAAAAAATAATTAAAAAATCCGGTTTTTACACCGTTTTTGCTTAAAAAAACGTGTTTCCGGTCAAAAGTTTTGTTGGAAAACCTGATGTTCGTGTACAGCGACCCAAAAACCATATAAAAAGCAAATATCAAAACTTTCCCTTATTCGCCCTTTTTGAGCACCATTTCACTGGACTAAGGGTTAGCACTTTAAATTTGTCCTTTATCTTCTGCCTAACCAAATCAGCAAGCTTGTCCGCCAGTTTATCGAAAAAATCGCTGCTGTTGAGATACTCCTCAATTTCAGATTTGATATCCTTGATATTTTCTTGTTGATGGGCTGTTTTTTAATTTTGTACTCAGCCAATAGCCGTTACGCCAATTATCGGCGTCGCTGTACATTTTATGGGGACTTCTAGCCCCACTAACGATATGATAACGTCATGATGCTATTAGGACATCCGGGACCAACTATTTCCTTGGCAGCCGTACCACGAGGCGCCGAGAGAAACAGCCGTGAAACTCTCATCCAAATTCTGACCAGAAAGAACGTTGCTTAACTCTACTGATTCTACGTGGATGCTTGTTCAAGCTACACCACCCGGGACCCTGTTGTATATTTCTTGAATTTACGCCAACACTCGATTTCCATTTTGTTTATTTTGTTGCCTATTCAACTCTCTGAACCCTGCGCTTGAAGGCCTCTGCTTATCTTTCCTTATTCTATACGATTTTTGATCTTATTTTTATCTATAACCTCTCAATTGTCTATTCAAGCTTTAATAACTCACGGTATCCTTGTTTCTACTGCCTTTTTTCAATCATCTGCGTTTCTGCATAGCTACTGTTGCCTCTTGGTTCGTTTCATTGTGTTTTCATTCACTCGGTACGGCCCACTTTGGGCTTAAATATCGGAGTAATGTCACACACCCAACTTGAACAATAACAATTCGATTTTAGGAAAATTCATATTTTAAATTTTACATCCTGCCATGTCACTAAGTTAAAATTACCATTAAAAACATACATTGATACCACCAAATTTCATTTTTGAGAATTGATATCTGAAGTTAATGAACTGTATTACACTTTGTTTTGAATATGAAGTATAATAGATATACGGAGTGATTTTTTTTAAAACTTAATTGCAGCATGCCCTGGATATCTTGAATCAGTTGGCAGTACTGAAGTGCATTGTCAGTCTATGTCACATTCGAAGTTAGTATGTTAGGTTTTGTTTGTTATTTGACACAGACTGACGCAAAACTTAACCTGAAAATCTCGAATTTGACATAGACTGACAATACACTTCGCTACTGCTAACTGATTCAGGCTATCCAGGGCCTGCTGCAATTGAGTTTTTCAAAAATCACTCGGTACATTTCACATCTGCCCCTGCACAAAATAAAAATGTATCTACCTATTCAATGAATTAAGTTTTTGTTTATTCTAACAGTTCCTCAAATTTAGCCACTTAGGTTCCTCTGGTGGGTAGGGGGAAAGTTGGAAAGCCCCTCCTAGAAGGTTAATCTGGACCTACTGTAATTTATTTATACTATAGGCCTCCCTTTCCTAACCACAATATCTGTTACACCATGATTCAGCTAATTTGAGGCATGGAGATATTTCATAGAAAGAAGAGATTAACGTATTTCAAAACTAGCCTGCCTAGGAACATTTAAACAGTGTTAGAAAATAATGGTGAACTACAGCTAAGAAGATTTACTTTGCACATATTTAAAATGAAATCCTTGATAATATTGATCTACTCTGTTCTTTATTTGGAATAGTTGTAGCTTAGCCTTTTTATAACTAATTTTGCATTGATAACATTTATTAAGTTTGCTACTGCCGAATGCACTGTTAAACTTAAGGCGCTGCATGGAGTTGTAGATGTGCAGAAAAAAATATTTTTCTTACCAGTTGAGACGGTTTGATTTAATCTTAAAAGGGCTACGTCGTTAACACCACTCACTGGATCGAAGAAAGGGTGGGAAATTACCTCTTCTACGCCGACAGTTATAGAGTTGTTATTTTTTCCACGAAACTGAACTCCTACCCTGAAAACAATTGAAAATTAATACTTTAGACTTAAATTACTTTGCAGTGAACACTTAACAATCTAAATTGTTGTCCAACACATTGAGCAGGTGTAATCACGTATCTGGGATTAGCTAGTATGCCTAGGCATTTTTTAGGTTTCACTTCAGAATCTACACTTTCTGCTAGAATTAAAGGTAAATCGATCTGTGACAGCGAGTCTGAATCACAGCTGTGCGTGTATTCCTTGAAAGCATCACGGTCGACAATTTGCTTAGAAATGTCGGTGTAACCAAAAATTACATAATTTTCCAACAATGTAAAATTAGCCGTTGTGCCACAGCACACTTTCAACTGTTGGTCATCTTGGCACAAAAACCGGTGCAAATGTGATTCACTTCCCTTCATTGGATTGGCAAACGTCGATAAAGCCTTTGGGCATTCATTTAAGGGCACACAATGACCTTGTTGCTTATCAGGGGTGTAGCATGTTTCTAAAAATAAGTATTGTGATGGTGAAATTATTTTTACTGTGAGAGCAAGAAACGGCTTTTAAAACAAACATAAATAAAATTTGCTGAAATTGTAACAATAAAAATTGTATTACGCAGCTCTGCTTTTCCAAAATATTGACCTGATGTATTGTACTTAATTACAATCTTTAAATATTGATTTTTAATTAATTACTTACGCCCTAATGTTTGCTTCCCCAAGAAGAAAACTAAATAAACTAATTTAAAACGCATCTGGCACATGTTCATTTTGTGGAACACCTGGAGCCACACTAAACACTGAGGCAAGCTGGAAATTGATATCTCGCAAGGAAAACCACTTTTGCAAATGTGTGATCATTGTCATCTTACGGGCGCCTTGTAGTATAAAATGCGGCAACCCAGACAGGTGTACTGACCGACTGAGTTTCGTGGAAACATACGGCATAGATGTATAGAGAAAGTAAATAAACTTGCACATCAAGAAGTCGAATTAAGCACACATCAAAATATATACAAATGCATGTGAGATATCAATAATCTTGAAATATTCGTTAATTTATAGCTCTGCTACTGGAAAACTAGGAAGCTCAAGGAAAAGTTCATTTAATAAGTGCCACGTAGGTTTCTTTGAACGTGCACCTAAATATTGCCGTTGTGTCATTTATATATAGAAGGTTGTTAGTTGTTTACTTCAAACGAAAATATAATATAATTATGAGTTTTGTATTTTCTGAAATATATTAATATAAAATTCTTCAACAACAGCACAATACACGTAAATCTAATTTAGAGAATATTTTGACCGGTATTCTAGTCATATAAAAAAGCAAATTTTGTTTCGTAGGTTTTTTTGGTTATGAGCCTAGCACACCTTAAATTAAAAAAAACCATCTTGTATATATTATTCAATTTTAAGGTAAGGTGACCAACCGTACTGCTTTATCTAGGACAGTACTGCCCTGGGTAAATAATAATATCAAAAAACCCAGTAAATGTACTGGGATTTAGAACTCGTCCTAGGAACGGCGTGTTCACCCACCATAGAATACCTCAGAATAGAAATCAACTACTGTTGTCTATACTCAATTATTAGTAGTAACACTACGATCCATGATTACGGCAAAAACTAATTTATAGTAGCACTTATATTGAATTTTTTATGATGCTAAGAAAGAATAATTTCGTTTAAAGAGTAACTTATTCATTAAAAAATGAAGTCTTAAGAGAAAGCATGAGTCGTATGCTACTGAAGTCAAAATTTTATAATTTGATTTACTAGATATTTTGGAAATATATTTTACAACACCTCCTAGTTATAAGGTTATTATTAGATCAATTTTGTATCTCTACAGTGGCCAGTAACCTACTAGTGATATAATAACAATGTCACTCACTACTGTATTGTTGGTAGCATTGTCAAGCTATGTCAAATTCGAGATTTGCAGGTTAAGTTTTGCGTTAGTCTGTGTCAAATAACAAACAAACCCTAACTTATTAACCTTGAATTTGACATAACCGATAATATACTTCAGTATTGCCAAACGTATAACACTAATCACAGGCGACTCGAATTATAAACTTATTTAATTCCTAGGTACTTCCCAATTTGTCATTATGACCTTTCACGGCTGTCAATACAAGGTTTATGTCTTTTAGATATTTATTGAGTTGTTGAATAACATTTTGTGTAGCACGGGTGTGTGTTACTGCAAATAAATCACTCGAGAAAAAACCAACCTCGGGCTAGTGGGCTCGGGGACTCATCTTTTCTCGTGTGGATTATTTGTAATATAACACACTTGTATGTATGTACTATAAATAACTATTATTTTTTGTAAAAAAATTATTTACGCTTAAGTAAAATACATAAATGTATTCTAGTCATTAATATTATTATTATGAAAAGGTTAAACCGATTTGACAGCTGAAGTTAAAAGTAAGTGATGTCAAATAACCAATACCAGTGTTCTGAGTTTATTTGCAATTCTTGGTTTTTAACACTTTAGCTTTTGTTTCCTTAGTATCTTCAAACCCAAGCAACTGATAATTTGAAAGTCTCCAATAACCACGAAAAGTTCGGTATTTTCAATTTTCTACAAAAACCGTTCATTTTAGATATAGGGAAGTAATCACAAAATCCCCTTACTTTTCAGAGTAGAATTCACTGGTTAAGAGAAAAAGGGGTGTTGCTACTTAAAAAAATTATGTTTTCGAATTATTGAAATATCAAAATTCGGCGACTATTTCGGCGCACCCTGTATAATCGTTTTGAAAAGCTTCAAATATGCAGGTAGCTATAGCTATATTTGACCTGACTAGCTTGGATTTCAAAAACTACTTAGCTTTATTTTAAACTGGTACCATTCTCATAAAAAATTTTACACGCACATTTTTTCTTGTTTTTTTTTATAATACTCACCAAAACATTGGATATGAATACAATTAAAGTATCAAAATTACAGATTCCTACTTATCAACCATTATGACGTTTTAACTAATATGTCACAGTTTTACGTTATCTGGTTCTCAAATGTAGCCGTTCCCATCTATTCTGCATCATTAATCCTTTTATACAGCAAATATGTAAGAAATACAATTACGTTTTATCTTTTCTGATAATATTTCTTTTACAGATAAAATCTGACCAATAGAATAACTTAGTATCAAATTTATCATCTTTAACCAAATTGAATTACCCTTGCAAACAACAAATGTATCGGTATCGGTTACAAGTTCACATGTAAAATAAATTAATAGCTATGATTCTTTCTAACTTATATCTGTATTAGCTAATTGATATATTACCAAATAATAATTGCTAATACGTGGTTAATTGGGTCCGGGTTTTGCGACGTTGGTAATAAGTGTGCCAAACTAGCTCTCGCATGGGTGTGGGTTAAAATACCGGATTGACTTACTAGGGCGACAGATCCAATAGTCCCGAACGAATGACACAACAGCAGAACTCCTTTCGTCGGACCCCTAAAGCTGAAAGTGCTGCAAAACAACCCAAGAAGGAAAAGACAGTCATATGCCAGTAGAATCCTGTTTTATTCGCTACGATCTCCAACTCCATACCAAGGCAGAACCTCACAATAGATAACTCAAATCTCTACAAACATCACAGTAATATTATGCCAAAAATCGCCTCAACTGAAAATTACTCGGTTACAAGGCACAAATTTAAGGTGCTCACCCATCAAATAATAAATGTAATTAAATAATACAGTATAATAATTTATTTCAAGATCGCCCATGAAAAAACCAAATATTCAGATCAAACAAAAATAAACCATAAATTTGCATCAGAATTTGAACAAGTCACTTACTCGTTGCACTCTGAAAGAAAACAAAAACATAAAACGCAAGTAAATTACCTGAATTTATAATTGTCAGGTAAAAATAAATTAACATTCAAAATTTTCGATATGCAAACGCTTGACGGAGATCAAAGGCCTTTAAATCCAGAGCGCGGGTTTTCAAGGAAAATCATATATAATTTGTCTTATTTAACAAATCTGCTTGCGTATCATTCACAAATTTAAGTCACTATTGGTCGTCAAAATTCGACGCAAGAAAAAGGCTGACTGAAATACGGCAATTAGCACTAAAAATATAGTTTGTTTACATTTCCAAAAGTTAAATTGGTATTTCAAAAGCGGTAATTACGTTATGAATTCGCAATGCAACAACTGAAATTTAGGTGGGTACAACAATTATGCTAATCTACATACAGTACATAGTATGATTTCAGGCTACAGAATGACTTGACAGCAAAAACTTGTTTCATAACCTCAATAACAATGAAATTGTTCGTACGCTCAGATTGTGGGACAGGTAGGCACACACGATTAAATTAAAAAGACGTGTATACCACGCCTGGAAGTGAAAACAAGTTAGTGTTTACGCTCTCGTTAATTAAATTAACCCGCAGTCTGCACTTAAACCAGTAAGTTACTTATAATATTAAAATAAGTAATCATAATACAACCGACAATGACGCACCAATGGAAATTCAAACGTTAAATAAACGCAAATCAGATGCCTTATCACCACCGTTAAATGCAGTTCAGAAACGGTATATGTGGACACCACCACAATTATCACAAAACAAATTCTATTTGCCACCTCATATAGAAAATGAATTAACTAAAAATCAAACCGACACAACTACTATAAATAAACCAGAAACCGCAGTATCAACAATTAACCCATTCGGGACGGTTGACGTACCGGTACGATTTTCAAAGAGGACATTGATGGCCGAATGCCGTACATGTACTACTTTCTGTGCAATAGCTTTAGACGACTGCCGTACATGATTTAGGACTTTTGTATTTTTACATGGCCGGGTGCCGTACATATACTACGGTATATCACATTAAACATAACCGAGCGCCGTAAATGTACGTCAGAAATATTGTCTTAGAAAGACTGACGCCGTACGGGTACGGCAGTTGTAAAAGTCATTCGTAGCAGTACGGCTGACGTACAAGTACGGCATTTTATTTTTTATGCTCTTAATATTTTCAAAAAATAGCACGTGCACTTGAACAACGATTAAACGTGTAGACGTTAACAAAACAAACAACAGACTGACCGTTCACATTGCGAGAAACACGTTCTGCGCACCAAGGTCAAGTGACGTAACAGTATGGCAGCCGTCCCACGCCGTTGGATTCACGGCGCCGTCTTACGCCGAAGCGCGAGACTTGTCGGTCCGTCCCGAATGGGTTAAAATCCCGCCCATCTATTTGCAAAGCGATATCAACCATAAAGAGCTGACCTCAGACCTCGAACAGATAGCAACAGGCGAGTTCACAACATTCTGCAATGCAAATTCAATAAGAATAAATTTAACAAAACAGGAAGATTACAGAAAAATATCCGATCACTTAAAAGTAAATCAAATCAAGTTCCATACTTTTCAAAATCCAAACAGCAAGCCACTTAGCGTTGTAATTAAAAACGTCCCAATTTCGCTCACAATTCAGGAACTCGAACACGAACTTAAAACACTACCAATAATTAAAATAACTCGATTACTTACCAAGGACAAGCAACCCCTGCCCATTTGCGCAGTAGACCTAACAGATAACAAAGATGCAAAAAAAATATTTAAACTAAAATCATTATATCATTCAATAGTAACTGTTGAGATAAGAAAAAACCAACAAGTATTCCCCAATGTCACCGTTGCCAACAATATTTCCATACTAAAAACTATTGCACCCTCGAACCGCGGTGCGTGAAGTGCGCAGGAAAACATCTTTACAATCAGTGTCCCAAAAAAGCACAAGATCCACCCACGTGCGCAAACTGCGGGCAAAATCACGCAGCAAGCTACCGCGGATGCAAACATCATCTAGAGTTACTCCAAAAACGAACGGCAAACCGACCAAACCTTAATAGACGACTACACACAGAAAACGCATGGAACACCCCCCTAAACCTATCACAAACCCAAACTCAACATAATAATCCCCCAAACATAAGTCACAATACATCCAATATACCCTACCCTACAGCACAACAACAAATCAACAACACAGAGCCAAGCAATTTAATGAAAATCCTAATCGACTTCCTAACCCCCCTCATCCCTCAAATTAAAGCATTCATCACAAACACACTCCTTCCTCTCCTTCTCAATGGCCCATAACGATCAAAAAATTATAGAAAAGCTAACAATCCTGAATTGGAACTCCAACGGCATAAAAGCCCAACGATCACTATTAATTTCCTTTATGGCAAGGTACAATGTGGACATAGCATGTGTGACAGAAACCCACCTCTCATCAGAAGATAGTCTCAAAATACCAGGCTAGCAGGTACACAGAAAAGATCGAATTTCAGAAAAAGTAGCAGGAGGAGTAGCCATATTAGTCAGAAAGCAGATAAAACACAACATCATACCCGATCCAGCTACACCAAACATTGAAACCGTTGGCGTCAAAATAATACTAAAAAACCAAAGCCACACACTAATTAGTATGTATAAACCACCAAAACAGAAACTAAACTCAGCAGATCTGCTTGCAATATTTAACTCGTCCGAACCAACTCTTGCAATAGGTGACCCAAACTCTAAAAACACGCTATGGGGCTGCAGAGCGACAAACCCGGAAGGCATTAAACTTGAACAACTCTCCACAGACATTGGATTTCTAATTCTAACCCCACCTGACTATACGTATTACCCAAATCGTAGAGATCACCAGCCTGACATCCTGGATATGGTCTTCCTAAAAAACTTCCCAACTGAAATCCATCAAACAGTCATCGATGAGCTGGATTCGGATCACCTTCCAGTACTCATAACACTCACAGCTACTCCACACATAAACTCACAGGCTCCTCGCCTAATAAACGGATCAATAAACTGGGAAAAGTTTCAAATAGCCCTAAATGATCATTTACAATATTCACCTGAACTGAAAGCACCAGAAGGAATCGACTTAGCAATATCAAACTTTACAACTTCCATTGTAAATAGTGCACTCAAGGCAACTTCGGATAAAAAATTTTATCATAAACCCAGACACTACTACCACTCAAACTATATAACCGAACTTATTAAAAAAAAGAGCCAAGCGAGACGTAAATGGCAGCGAAGTCGAAACTCATCTGATAAGCGAACGCTCAACTACCTAACACACCAGCTCAAAAAAAGAGTTAGACGAAATAAGAATAGCCACATACCAAAAATACATTGAAGAGCTTGAACCGAACGACCCTGGGATGTGGAAAGCAACAAAAAGAATTCTAAAACAGCACAACGAAATTCCAACAATCACAGATGGTATCCGCAACTACTACACTGATGCAGAAAAAGCCGTGGCATTCGCCAACCATCTGGAAAGTGCTTTCACACCAAAAATCACATGCAGTCCAACAGAAGCAGCATATACAATTGATTACATCGAAAGAAACCTACCCGTCATCACCGAACATATAGAACCAACTTCGCCTCACGAACTACAAGCACTAATTGCCAGACTCCCCACAAGAAAAAGCCCCGGTTACGACCTCATACCAAATATCGTCTTAACACATCTAACTATGAAATCCTTAGCCTACCTAACATCAATATTTAATGCCTGCCTGAGGATGGGCCACTTCCCAAAAGAGTGGAAACACGCCATAATACTGCTATTCCCTAAACCTGGAAAGGACAAAAAACGCTTAGAAAACTACAGACCTATAAGTCTATTAACATCTTTATCCAAGCTATTAGAAAAAGTAATCTACACTCGCCTCAATAAAGAAGTTACCTCACTCAACATACTTCCCTCACACCAGTTCGGCTTCAGAAGAACCTACTCAACCACACACCAACTTCAGAGAATAGTTGAAACAATCGAAACTGGATACGAAAACAAACAGTACGCAACAGCCGTTTTCCTTGATGTAGCCCAGGCCTTTGATAAGGTCTGGCTAGAGGGGCTGAAAAGAAAACTATTAAAACTAAGATTACCCAACTACCTAAAGGCAATACTATTCTCTTTTCTCGACAACAGAAACTTCGCAGTGAAAATCAACGCCGAAGCCTCAGATACCAAAAGTATACGAGCTGGAGTCCCTCAGGGCAGTATACTAGGACCATTTTTATTTAACATCTACACGTCAGACATGCCAAATGTAGAAGCCACTTTAGCAACATTCGCTGATGATACAGCCATAATTACACTAAGCAACGACCTTACAAAAGCAGCACAACTACTACAGGCCGCTATAAACAAATTATGCAAATGGTTTAGTGACTGGAACACCCAAATCAACTCGAGCAAATGCCAGGCAAAAATATTCACACTCAGGAGAATCAGCAACCCACCTAACATTCATGTTAACAACCAAATCATTGAATGGAATACCCCTGATGAAACAGTGAAATATCTCGGAGTACTTCTAGACACTAAACTATCATGGAAGCAGCATATCAACCACAAACTGAATCAGAGTTACGCAAGACTAGCTCAGCTATACCCACTATTCAATCGGAAATCAAAACTAAAAGCCAAATGCGCACTCATGATGTACACTTCCCTCATAAGACGATTAGCACTTTATGCAGTACCAATCTGGAGTAACACTTCAAAAACAAACATAACCAAACTACAAAGGCTACAGAATAAAGTTCTAAGAATCTCAGTAGACGCGCCATGGTTCATCAGAAATACTCAATTGCATTACGAACTAGGAGTTCCAACAATAGAAGAATACATAAAAACAAGCACCAAAAAATTTCTTAACAACATCAAGGCATGCGATGGAGCAGCTCACTATAACCTCGGCAAGCGGAACATTCACTCCCGGCTAAAACGAAGACTCCCCCAAGACCAATTCTTATCAGACGAAGACGAATAATCGCACAGCGGTGCCCGAGGAATCAAGATACCTCATCAGTTAGATTAGTCACTTGAAACAAATACTAACAATGCCATGTATAATGCAAAAATTGTGTTGATCTGGCAAATAAACATTTTCTAAAAAAAAAAAAAAAAAAAAAAAGATTAAATTAAGTACAGTAGTCAAGTAACGACACACACCTTCGGCAGATTGCGGCAAAATAAAATTTGATCTGTCCTGATACGCTGCTAAATGACAGCTGGTCCCAGCAGGTAGGAACGAGCGTTGCCAATCGGTGGGCAACCACAGGCAGCTTACGGCAGGTGCGGCGGGTCCAGAGGATGGCCCCAGCTTCGCTTACCAGCTTCCGAAGAGGGTAGAAGCGTTCAAAGGCCCAACAACAGCTCTGAATGTCTGTCCTCAAAGAAGGAGAGCTCCAGGCGAACTCGACGCAGCCCTGTTGTTGCGGCCGATCATCAAGGGTTGACGGGATGTAAATTACTTGCCCCAAGGAAATCGCCTAGGAACTAGGTTAAGCCGAACGTGGTAGGTGGTGGTTAGTAACCAATTTTCTCCACGATGTAACCCAAGGTCTTCGTTACAGTGAATATTCAGGAGGGCATTTAGTTTACCCCAGGTTTCTTGTTGGACGGAATCTTCTTGTGTGGCGGCATGTGTCTCCGCAATGATTGCGAACTGCTCCACAAGGCTCCTCAAATAAAGCATCACGCCAAAAACACTTCAAAAGGAAATATTATTCCATATCCAAATATGGTATCCATAGCACAAAACTCAGGACCTTATTTTTCCCTCAGATGCTGTCAGAAGAACCACCCAAAAACTGGAAACAGGAATCAGACAATAGTTTTCCAAAAATGCCCTTATCTCAAAATTCTGCAAAATTCTAAACTTTTCACAAAGAGAATATGCAACCTTCCATACACCACCGCAAACAAAGTAAACTATCAGGTTACGCAAAAATTCTCAGAATATATCTTAAGCTAGCATTACACGGCGTGCGAAGTGACGCACTTGGCGTGTGACTTGACGCCCTACGCGCCGTGAGAACGGTCCGAGGCAACGAAATTGTGGCGGCCTGTTGGTTCCCGTTGATTGGCCGTAAATTTTGCACACTTCAAAGAAAACGCGCCGCGCGCAGAGAGGAGCGACTCGGGTATACAGTCACACGACGCGTGATCTTCGGCTGTTAAATTTTTAAATTCCAGACAGACAGACAGGCAGGCAGGCAGGCAGGTAAGCAGGCATGCAGGCAGCTAGACAGGTAGACAGGTAGACAGACTGGCAGGCAGTCAGGCAGGCAGGCAGACAGACAGACAGACAGACAGGCAGGCAGGCAGGCAGACAGACATCTAGGCAGGCAGGCAGGCAGACAGACAGGTAGACAGACAGACAGACAGACAAGCAGGCAAGCAAGTTGAAGTACATAGACTGGCTCTCGTTTTGATGAACGTTATATTCAAAAAGTAGCAGCAAAGGTCGGTTTTCCGTAAATGTCTGGTGCTGGATTAACGCCCAAGAACTTGAAGTTTTAACGTATATAAACGGTAGAAATAATGTAGAGGTCTAGGTCTACCGTGGTATATTCGATAATATCATTCCGCCCAGGGAATGCTGTCTTCCCCCAAAATGATTTTATATACCAGCAAGACAATTGTCCTATTCATACAGCTAGCATTATCATCAAATTTGATGCAGCAGCAAGGCATACCAGTTCTGCTTTGGCCTTCCCGCAGTTCGGATTTGAAACCTATCGAAAATGTGTGGGGTTTAATGGTAAAGAAAATGAAAGAGACAATAATTTTCGTCCGCAAAATGCCGAACGGCTATGGAAAATAATTCAAGAAGAGTGGAACGAATTAACTTTAAACTATACTGAAGTTTTAGTAGCATGAATTCCAAGAAGATTGAATAATATAATAGGCAGAAAGGGATCTGCTAAAAAATATTAGTTTTTATATATATATTTTTTATATTCATTTATGTTCTTGTCTTTCTTCAGTAAACATGTTATAATTGTTCACGGAAGATAATTAGTGTGCATTATCACGTATGTACCGTCTCCAGGATAATGTAACCTGAGATTTAAGCCTGATTTACCAAATTTCATAAAAAAGTCATAAAATGTCAAATCAGTGCTTAGAATTTATTGACTGCAACCGTACCTTTTAAAGTGGCTACATGTTGTGGTCAAACAATGTAATAAGTGTCAATCTACAGGCCGTGAGATCGCCGTCGTTCCAGACACACATCGGCGCGTCACTCCGCACTCCGTACGCGAGGCACGTCGCTCCACAAACCGTGTAATGCAACCTTTACTGAAAATTTCAAATGTAATAGAAAATCAAATTTACTAAAGACGTGCGGATACTATTGTAGGAAATAAAAATTTTAATGACAAAACCATGCTATTCTAATCAATTTCCTTTCAATAATTAAGCTGCGTGTTAATTATAATTTACTTAAAATGCTTTGCCACTTTTAGACCACATCAATAGCAGGTAATAGCATTGAACGCATGCAAAATAGGTTTCTTAGATTTGCAGCTTTCAAAATTAAATTAATGTTGTTTATATAAATTATGATCACATTCTAAATTGTTTAAATATGAAAACTCTTACAGTTACAAGACTTACTTTTGATTTGTGTTTAATTTACAACCAAAGTCATCAAATTTTGTGTAGTATTGAGTTACATGTAACTGCTCGTACACTAAGAAAGGCTAATATGTTGTTTGTACCATTGCATAAAACTAATTATAATTATTATTCTGCTATTTCTAAGATGTGTCGTGAAGTGAACATCTATTATGCAGATATTGATTTACTTGACACTTTCTAGAGTAAGTGTAAATCATCTGTTCTTAGAATTAATTTAATAATTTTTGATAGGGATGTTGTTAGGGTAATTTAACTAAATTTAACTTAATTTAATGTAGTTTGTCAATCTGTATTAAGTTATAACTGGTCTTCCCGTCAATGAAAATAAATGATTAATTAAATATTGGAGTTCTTATATACAAGTTAACATTAAAAAACCTCTAGTAAACTTTCTACTGCAAAATCTGTAAAGAGGTTTACATGAAACTTCCCTCGCGCGAATTTGATCAATTTACAAATTTAAGAAAATGTAGCCCGCTGGGATTCGAAGTTCTGATCTCCGAGGCGAATATATTGAGCCAGTCTCTTGTTCGCCGCTAAAATAACTGAGCCATTGGCGTGTTCGGATCGCTCGAGTTTCTGCTGCATTATAAAGCACCATACTATTCTGTCCCATTTGTGA
Source organism: Agriotes lineatus (assembly GCA_940337035.1). Taxonomy (NCBI): domain Eukaryota; kingdom Metazoa; phylum Arthropoda; class Insecta; order Coleoptera; family Elateridae; genus Agriotes; species Agriotes lineatus. The sequence continues at coordinate 7,059 of CALNHX010008280.1, read as the reverse complement.
CGTTTACCCTGTATCTGTTAGGTCTCATTTTCTCCAATGATAAAGCCTGAGCTATTAGCAAATTATTACTTTTATCCTTTGCAAATAAAAAACTCCTTCGTCCTTTAGACGAGGGAAGTAAAAATATAGTCCGCTGGGATCGGCACTTTGCGCTCCAGGCTAGAATAACCGAGCCACGGGCGTGCTTCAAGTGGACGAGTTTCCACTGCATTAGAAAGCATCATACTATTCTGTCAAATTTGTTATGGTTACCCTGTATCTGTTAGGTCTCAGTTTCGCCAATGATAAAGCCTGAGCTATGCGCAGATTATTACTTGTATTTATTCCTCAGGTGAAGCAAAAACTAACAGAATTTAATTTTTTAAGGTGCCCACCATGTATATATTTCTCCGAAATTTTCTAGGTTTCTTGACAGGTAAACATATAATATGCATGACAGACATGCGGAATTAAGAAAACCTCTTTTTCGTCATCTACGGGCCCTAAAACGTGAAGATCTGAAGAAATCTTTGAAGGTGATTTTTTCATGATTACTATACTTCCTACGTCTTTCAGACGAGGAAAGTAAAAAAATATCTATTCCACTTTCTATGAGTTGCTTTCATTATCAAAATTCTTGTTATCCAACTCTGGACCACAGTGACTGGCGACGATATCTCTAGCTTTATTGGCTCTCCGTCCACTGGCCCGACGCCACAGCGATGCGATTACGATGCAACTACGACAGACTTACTATGCGATCGCAAGGGCAACCTGTGTTACGCACATCAGAGCAATTTGTTCTGTCTGGCGGAAAATTATTTCGAGTGACAATGATGATGTGTTTGTAGCTTTTACTGGTACATACGAAATAAGGACAGCAAAGCGAAAAGGAAGTCCATCTAGTGATGCAACTAAGATTTTGCTCTTGGTGTGCTCTAGGAGGGAAGTTATACTTCGCGTCGGCGTTACACTATGTTCGAACTTACAGGTAATTTTTTGTTTAATATGAATTTTATTTAGGTAGTTATTTCTAAAGCGTCTGGGGGGGGGGGGGGGTGATCCAACACCTGTATGATCCCCATAAGTACGCATCTGAGTCCATCTCTATGTACAAAATAATAGAGAGTACAATACTTTTATTTTATCGCAGCAAAAAATTTCCCCTATCATGAGCAAAATTTTCAGTAGTAATAGGAGTAGAGGTCAAAATGTTGCCGACAATAATTTGTTCGATTTAGATACGAGTCTCTGTGGCGACGAAAATAATGACGAGTGCTTGCACGAGTCGATATTTTCTAAAGCAAGAGAAACGAGACAATCTGAAGAGCAAAAATTGTCAACAGCAATTACATAAGTGATGATAATTTTTTGATAATTTTAACTAAATTCACGAATCTTTGTTGCTATTGAGAAATCTCACGAGTGGACGAAGTTGTGATATTGGACCAACTCTCTATTCTAAGGCCGTCCACTCACTGAGGCGACGTGACATTCTGTAAAATGATTGTGATTATTTTTTAAACAGTCCTATCAGCCAATAGTATTGAGAAAAAATTTCAATTCGACCAATAGCATCAAAATTACACTGACTATTTGCTAGGCAAAATAAATTGCTCTGATGTGCATAACACAAGTTGCCCTCGCGATCGCATCGTAGGTCTGTCGTAGTCGCATCGTAATCGCATCGCAGTGGCGTCGGGCCAGTGGACGGAGAGCCTAAAGCTAGAGATATCGTCGCCAGTCACTGTGGTCCAGAGTTGTATAACGTTGTTCCCCGTCTTGGCGATTTTCACTTCACTCTTCATGGGATGTATCGTTTATCTAATGTGCGGCAACGGTTTGAAGGAACTATTGTCCACCATCTATGCCGAACATTCCGTAGAGAAAATGCTGGGGCGACATGCCTATGTAAGGGCGATCAGGGCCCATATTTTATGTCATCAGGCGATAAAAAAATATCGTGTGGCATGGTATAGACTTAACAGATGAGAAACGAACTGAATTGACCGTGATACTCAACGACATCGATAGGCCCGCTGTTCTGGAAGTGGATAACAATGACTGCTACAAATCGGTCGAACGAAAATTCCAAGAACGTTTACTCAACTTGACGAATGATCCAACGGCAAAGCCTTGGGTTTTATACTTCCGTATGGTTTCCTTGCTGAAACAGCTCAATCAAGCAGAACGTATGGAAAATTTACAGTTTCATTTAGAGACCATGCACCAAATGCTGCCATACTTACATGACATGTTCGCACTGGAAGAGAAAATGGATTTCGAGTTGATAGCCTATATCTTTATTACTTTACTGCACTAAACTACTTTAGGTAGGCTAATTTATACATAATTGGGAAAAAGTATCATGCAAATGGTGCTTATACGAGATTTTAAAAAATTCGCCCTCTTGTTCGGCCCTATAGCTCGGAAAGTATTAGTTTGAAAAAAAATATAAAATCTATCGTGTAAATTTTATCCTCTTCAACATTTCATCGGAAATCTTTTTTCTAAAACCTACAGAAAACGACTTTTATGCCAAAAACTTAATTTGGTATCCATTTTTTTAAACGGCTCCGCAATCGGCGGTCGCTTGGGGTCGCAATCTTAAGGTCATACTTAGGGCCACCAAGCATACGATTCTGCCTAAACTCCTCAACCTTTTGCAACCACAAAAGTATCTAATGACTGGACTAATAGTAGAAAACTTTAATGTTTCCGTTGCGTATGCATTTTATTCTCCAAAATGTGTTGCTTGACGGTAATATTTTTTTAAAGGTACTCAATTTTTGAGATGTCATTCCACCACTACAAACCAACCGTTAAGGAGCTCATGTTCCCAAGCAAACCATTATAATATACCGATGGGGCCACAATTATATATTACAGCAATGAGATAACATGAACAAGAAAATAACACGTATTGCTTGAGTAAGAAAGAGATAAACATAGTAGTAAATATTCGAGAAGGCATGACGCTTATCTTAATTATGACATAAGTGAACTAAACATGCCTAGTAAAATTATTTTATCGTATGGTCATGTCTTGCTTACTCTAGCATTCTATTTTGTTGTTCATGTTATCTTATTGCTGTTATATATAATTATGGCCCTTTCCGTATATCTAATAATTGAGCATCAAAATGGAGAACACTTGTATACTCAGATACATTTGTAAATAAAATTTTAATTAACAATTTGAGTGGCAAAAACCATTGTAAATCATTTGAGTTTACATATAACTCAACATTGAATCTTCTTATAGGTGTGTGCGCTGTAAACTGAAATTTTAGACACCATACGCTATACATGTGCATTACAATATATTTAGCTGAAAATACAACAAATAGTTTTTGAGCTACACCGACAATACACGGACAGACAGACATGCGGATTTGAGAAAATATGTTTTTTGTCATCTACAGACCCTGAACCCTGAAAATCTGAAGAAACCTCGAAATGTGATTTCTTTACGATTACAATACTTCCTTCGTCTTTGAGACGAGGGAAGTGAAAATGGCATTAAATATAATTTTTTTTTGACGTTTGAAGAAATTGCATATAACACAAGTACATAACGTAGGACTTTATTTGGCGAGTCTGTTTTATACAAGAGCGAGGTCGATAAAGGGAACGAACCTTTGAAGTCATATTATGTACAAGTTGTATACAAAGCTTTATCTTTGGCTACTAGAATCGAAAAAAATCGAAGTTAAAAATCTGATTTCTATCCTGTGACAGAACAAAATTACATTGGGGTGCCTTGGCAAATATTGACAAGCATCTATTTTGATATTGACGGCTGACGTAAAAGTGCCTTGTAGTACTAGTAAAATAAAGTAACGCACTTTAGAGTACTGGTAAAATAAAATAAAATGTATTTTACTAGTACTACTAGCTACTTTATTGACGCGAAACGTAAACGATACTTTCTAATGCAGTTGTACATAAAAATAGTTATCAAGCGGCAGTGATTCTCATTCTCCAATTTTGAAGGAGGTTTTCTAACAGCGTTTGTACTATTACGAAGACTTGTATGCTTATTTATATCCAACGAAGCAATAATTGGGGAACGCAACTAGTGATTAGAACAGGTCATCGTGTTGTGGTTAGATAATTAGCACGAACACTTTGCAATAACAAGAATTTTATTAATAGAAAGCAACCCATAAAAAGTTGAATCGATTTTGTTACTTCCCTCGTCTGAAAGACAAAGGAGGTATTGTAATCACAAAAAATCACCTTCCGAGATTTCTTCAGATCTTCACGTTTCAGGGCCCGTAGATGACGAAAAATAGGTTTTCTTAATTCCGTCTGCCTGTCCGTCTGTCGGCGATATAACTCAAAAACTGTTTCGTAGAGGAAGACGATATTTTGCATGCATATTATATGTTTACCTGACATGAAACCGAGAAAATTTCGGAGAAATATATAGAGGGTGAGCATTTTAAAAAAATAAATTCTGTTTATTTTTGCTTCACCTGAGAAATAAATACAATAATTTGCACATAGCTCAGACTTTATCATTGGCGAAAATGAGACCTAACAGATACGATCTCTGGTTTTAAAATCAATAAACTGATGCGAAACAGAAAAATATACAACTTCCTTAATACCAGTCATGGCGTCTAATTGCGTTATAATTAGAGCAGCCAATTTTAAGGTAATGATTTTCCTAACTGCAACAATTCGTTTTAGAAGATGCTATTCTAATGTCCAAGCACACTCCCGTCTTGGGTTTCTGTAGGATACTTTCAATCTATCAGATACCAACTAGATAAGTTGACAAATATGTAACGTTTATTCACAGATTTTATTTATTACATTGTACCTCAAAAAAGAACTTTTATCACAGAATATTACCAGGCTTTCATAGGTTCTACAATCCAATTAATATATCTTGATACATTTACATAAAGAGCAGGTTCAGTACGATCTCTAGAAGGCAATAACAAGATGCCTGCGGTATGCCATCGATAGTTATCATGAAACATCAGTGCTCCATCGTCACTTCTTTCATCAGCACCCTGTGTACTATTTTCATAATTTCGAGTGATGAATGTATTGGACACAATTTCTTTTATTTCTTTTCGAAGCAGCCGTTGACATTCTTCTTTTCATATTAACTGCGTCAACACTTGCTTTAATTCTTATATGGGTAACCCAGTTAGATACCTACATGGTGTCATCAACCTTTGCAGTTGAAGTTCCTGGGATGGGCAAGCAGATAGGGCCAATAAAATCTAAAAAGTGGTTTCGATTAAAATTTCCTAAAATAGAAGATTTGTTACATAAAAGTATAACTAAACTATCGTCTTTTTACAAACATGTGCAATACAATACATTTTTATCATTGTTCTCTAGCTAATATGCTGTCGGTTGATGTTCATCCATAGCGGTCGCTGACAAGATATGCGATGGGTCGAGACTACGTCTGATGGTGGTCGAGAAACTATTATTTTTATAATTTCCTTTAATGTTTTTTTCTCAGCTTTAATGCTGGTGACTTACGGCGGAATCACATCTCATTCTTAGGTAGGAATTGATTATGAATAATTTGTAATGTTTGTATTTTCTGATAATATTCCACGTTTTAAGTATGGTTGCTTTCTATACTTCCATGTATGCTAATGGATATAGTTGTACGTAAACAGTTTAGGCTTCGGTTTAGTTTTTTTGGTGTCACGCCTGTAGCAGTTTGTACTATCGACACTGTTATAATTGTAGGTAACTTCCACATGCTTTTAATTTCGTTATTTAAGTCAACGTACTCATTTATCTTTTCTGTCTATGTTGTTTGCATGTTATTTATGCTAGGTATTGTTTTACCGTTAAACGCTTTAATACGAAATAGCTACAGAATAGATTAATGAGAATCTTACACTTCAATGTAATGCGAATAACGGGCTGTATCTATACAAAACAGTTCCGTAATCGATAGCATTCAACGGGCTAGCTAAGATACTTCGGAGGAGAGAGTGGGTTTACAGTAAAATGATCAAAAGTAAATACGGGCGCTACCAATTTGATTGCTAAACAACTATCGAATCTCAATTGAATTCGCAACTTACGTTGAAGGGAGATATTACAAAGTTACAATTATCAGACTTAGGTTCTTAGATGAGCTATAATCTATTATAGAAAGGAAAAAGAAATAAGACGACGCAACTAAAGTGATATGTATTTTCTATAAATTCAAATAAATCCTATAATTCGTGATATCAGACCAAAATGAAATATTGACTTTATGATATCTAAAGACAAGATAAGTGGAGCGAACCAAACAATAAGCTCAAGACGTGTACACGTAGAGTTCACAGCGTAACGTATGTAATCTGTAATTTCAAATGTATACATGAATATGTCAACAACTAGTAAATTAAGCATAAACAGCAACATTTAAGTATACCACAAACTCATAATCTTACTCACGTCAATACATTTTGTATTGCCGCAAAATATTTATTTGCAGTAAAGCAAGGTTATGGCATATCTGTTGAATACAGCATCTAACAGAAACGAAGTCAAGGGGCCAAAACCGCAATTAGAACTCCAACGTATTCAATGCACAAACCCAAATCTTGAAAATCTGTCGAATCCTATCCAAAAACCCAAAACTAGCAACTAGAGAGGCAGATTCATAAATCTAAATATCCATAAATACAACCAAACATACTTAAAACGTAATTCATAAACAAAAAAAGCTTTAACGCAATAGAATACCGTTAGTGTACAAGAGCGGAGCGCCCCTAGAAAACTCACTTCTGATGTAAATCGGCTCAACGTTCGCTCTCCAGTCCTACATAGTATAATCAGGAGATGCAGACTTACCAATAAACATCTAATAATGGGAAGGAAATTGGATAAAGACACAGGGTTTGCAATTGTTCTACGAGCGGATTTACTCTACAAACCTGCCCTAGATCAACCCGCTGGTGAATTCTCTCAAATTCTATCATACTATTTGACCATAAGAAAAGGGAAAAATAACTGAGAACCACCATTCACTAAGTCACAAATTCCCATAATTGACCAGACGCGAAGTCTATAACGATTTTCATAAATTGTGTTCATAGTCCA
>CALNHX010008279.1:0-62572 GCA_940337035.1 Agriotes lineatus | reverse complement strand
GTGCTAAAATTATTATATTTTGATAGACACTAGCTATTATGATAGTACAATAATATTTTCTGAAGTGAATATTTAGATTAAAACGGTTTTATCAGAAGTTAAAATTATTACATTTTGATCGACACTACATATTATAGTAGTATACTAATATTTTGAGTACTTAATATTTAGAGAGAAACCGGTTTATCAGAAGTTTTAATGCACCTGAATACTATGATATTGAACATGAATTTTTTGGTTGCAGAAATATTTAATATAGTAGTTTGTACCCCTCATCCTTTAAAGGTAAAAGTTCATTAATCAGAAGAAATGGGCGCCATAACTTTATTTAAAAAGTTTTAAATTCAATAAGTTTACAAAGGTTACGTATTTTTTCTAACAGTCCACAAATCAATTGTTATGCATTAGAGGCTTATACCTTTCTAATTTTAATACACATTATGTAATTATTTAGCAAGTTTTATTCTTCTCTGACAAGTTAGAATTTGTTCTAATTAAACGTTAGGATTAATGAATCTATCAGTATCTAGGAGATTTCTTATACCTATTTAATTAATAACCTCCGGTTCGTAAGATGAAAATATAAAGAGCTCTCTATACCCTCGTATTTCTCTTTCCTAGGTCTTAATTACGATTAATGATCGGTATTTAGTTTAATTGGTATCATTCCATGTAGTATAAGAAAGGTCCTTTATGAAAAAAAAACTTATTATTTGACAAGTGACCCAAAAACCAACTTGACAGTCACAGAACGATTTAATCTCACTTCAGGCCACATCACCTGGTAAGTAACTATTGTTTTTACTTGAAACTAATCTGTTATTGAATATTCTTAAGGCTTACGCCCTAATTTAATTATATTTAAGCTATGACGCGGGTTTAAGTCTAACTAACGATATTAAACCCTTTCAGGACTAACATACGGTTAATGCAGAGAACCCTTGAACCTGGACCTCTCCATCTGCCAACATTAACTATGAAGAACTCCTCATCGAACCAAAGAAGTTGCCCTTGACTGGTGAGTGATCTCCTAACTGGTTATAGATTTCTAATTGCGTCCTCTCTTTTCCTTATCGCTCGTAACTTATCGACACACTTCTCCATGGCGAATATACAACTGACCAGAACTGGCGTCAAATGAAAAAGACCGACGAGCTGGTAGTCAAAGAGGAAGCCCTAAGAGCTGGTGGTCAAAGAGGTGACACTAAGAGCTGAATCAAGGAAAACCCTCTATTACGATTTGTATGTATTAGTTTGCCGTCTACCTACCAGTTATATAATAACTGCCCTTTTCAGAAAGAAAATGTTTGTGGAATTTATTCTATCTGCCTGAAAAATTATTATGTTTTAATACTATGCTGTATGAGTTAAATAAAGGCTTACTATTGTCTGCTTGTATCCTTTCTAAGCTAGGATTTTTAATTTGCTTCGCTTCTGCATAGAGAAGCGCCCTTTTGCTTTCTCAATTAAACAGGAAGTAATAATTTTTGTTATTTATTGTTCTTTTATTAACGTAACCATGGGCCTTCTAAATTAAATTTCAAAAAGGGTAGGCAACCCCTCCTACTGGTCTTGCGCTTAAAGTTGCCTATCTATTAGGATTAATTAATATTGAACGATATTCCTGTAGAAGCTACGATATGTACTGCTACAAGTTTTATTTGGATAAATGAATTGCAAAAATAGTCCTACAGCCTCTACAACAACTATGATCAATTCTAAGCCACTTATTGAGCACTTGTTTGTGATGGCACGATACTAAGGCTAAAATTATTACATTACAGTAGTTCAATAATATTTTCTGAAGTGAATATATAGAGCAAAACGGGTTTATCAGAAGTTTTAATGCACCTGCATACTAAAATATTGAACTTGAATTTTTTGGATGCAGAAACATTTAATATAGTTGTTTTATGTGGCTGACTAATTTCCAAAAATACTCCTACAGCGTCTACAACCACTGTAATCAATTCCAAGCCACTTATTGAGCACCTGTTAGTGATGGCCCGCTTACCAGTGCTAAAATTATTATATTTTGATAGACACTAGCTATTATGATAGTACAATAATATTTTCTGAAGTGAATATTTAGAGCAAAACGGTTTTATCAGAAGTTAAAATTATTACATTTTGATCGACACTACATATTATAGTAGTATACTAATATTTTGAGTACTTAATATTTAGAGAAAAACCGGTTTATCAGAAGTTTTAATGCACCTGAATACTATGATATTGAACATGAATTTTTTGGTTGCAGAAATATTTAATATAGTAGTTTTATTTGGATAAATGGATTGCAAAAATAGTCCTACAGCCTCTACAACAACTATGATCAATTCTAAGCCACTTATTGAGCACTTGTTTGTGATGGCACGATACTAAGGCTAAAATTATTACGTTACAGTAGTTCAATAATATTTTCTGAAGTGAATATTTAGAGCAAAACGGGTTTATCAGAAGTTTTAATGCACCTGCATACTAAAATATTGAACTTGAATTTTTTGGATGCAGAAACATTTAATATAGTTATTTATGTGGCTGACTAATTTCCAAAAATACTCCTACAGTGTCTACAACCACTGTAATCAATTCTAAGCCACTTACTGAGCACCTGTTAGTGATGGCCCGCTTACCAGTGCTAAAATTATTATATTTTGATAGACACTAGCTATTATGATAGTACAATAATATTTTCTGAAGTGAATATTTAGATTAAAACGGTTTTATCAGAAGTTAAAATTATTACATTTTGATCAACACTACATATTATAGTAGTATACTAATATTTTGAGTACTTAATATTCAGAGAAAAACCGGTTTATCAGAAGTTTTAATGCACCTGAATACTAAAATATTGAACATGAATTTTTTGGTTGCAGAAATATTTAATATAGTAGTTTTATTTGGATAACTGAATTGCAAAAATAGTCCTACAGCCTGTACAACAACTATGATCAATTCTAAGCCACTTATTGAGCACTTGTTTGTGATGGCACGATACTAAGGCTAAAATTATTACATTACAGTAGTTCAATAATCTTTTCTGAAGTGAATATTTAGAGCAAAACGTGTTTATTAGAAGTTTTAATGCACCTGCATACTAAAATATTGAACTAGAATTTTTTGGATGCAGAAACATTTATTATAGTTGTTTTATGTGGCTGACTAATTTCCAAAAATACTCCTACAGCGTCTACAACCACTGTAATCAATTCCAAGCCACTTATTGAGCACCTGTTAGTGATGGCCCGCTTACCAGTGCTAAAATTATTATATTTTATAGACACTAGCTATTATGATAGTACAATAATATTTTCTGAAGTGAATATTTAGATTAAAACGGTTTTATCAGAAGTTAAAATTATTACATTTTGATCGACACTACATATTATAGTAGTATACTAATATTTTGAGTACTTAATATTTAGAGAGAAACCGGTTTATCAGAAGTTTTAATGCACCTGAATACTATGATATTGAACATGAATTTTTTGGTTGCAGAAATATTTAATATAGTAGTTTTATTTAGATAAATGAATTGCAAAAATAGTCCTACAGCCTCTACAACAACTATGATCAATTCTAAGCCACTTATTGAGCACTTGTTTGTGATGGCACGATACTAAGGCTAAAATTATTACTTTACAGTAGTTCAATAATATTTTCTGAAGTGAATATATAGAGCAAAACGGGTTTATCAGAAGTTTTAATGCACCTGCATACTAAAATATTGAACTTGAATTTTTTGGATGCAGAAACATTTAATATAGTTGTTTTATGTGGCTGACTAATTTCCAAAAATACTCCTACAGCGTCTACAACCACTGTAATCAATTCCAAGCCACTTATTGAGCACCTGTTAGTGATGGCCCGCTTAAAAGTGCTAAAATTATTATATTTTGATAGACACTAGCTATTATGATAGTACAATAATATTTTCTGAAGTGAATATTTAGAGCAAAACGGTTTTATCAGAAGTTAAAATTATTACATTTTGATCGACACTACATATTATATTAGTATACTAATATTTTGAGTACTTAATATTTAGAGAAAAACCGGTTTATCAGAAGTTTTAATGCCCCTGAATACTATGATATTGAACATGAATTTTTTGGTTGCAGAAATATTTAATATAGTAGTTTTATTTGGATAAATGGATTGCAAAAATAGTCCTACAGCTTCTACAACAACTATGATCAATTCTAAGCCACTTATTGAGCACTTGTTTGTGATGGCACGATACTAAGGCTAAAATTATTACATTACAGTAGTTCAATAATATTTTCTGAAGTGAATATTTAGAGCAAAACGGGTTTATCAGAAGTTTTAATGCACCTGCATACTAAAATATTGAACTTGAATTTTTTGGATGCAGAAACATTTAATATAGTTGTTTTATGTGGCTGACTAATTTCCAAAAATACTCCTACAGCGTCTACAACCACTGTAATCAATTCCAAGCCACTTATTGAGCACCTGTTAGTGATGGCCCGCTTAAAAGAGCTAAAATTATTATATTTTGATAGACACTAGCTATTATGATAGTACAATAATATTTTCTGAAGTGAATATTTAGAGCAAAACGGTTTTATCAGAAGTTAAAATTATTACATTTTGATCGACACTACATATTATGGTAGTATACTAATATTTTGAGTACTTAATATTTAGAGAAAAACCGGTTTATCAGAAGTTTTAATGCACCTGAATACTATGATATTGAACATGAATTTTTTGGTTGCAGAAATATTTAATATAGTAGTTTTATTTGGATAAATGGATTGAAAAAATAGTCCTACAGCCTCTACAACAACTATGATCAATTCTAAGCCACTTATTGAGCACTTGTTTGTGATGGCACGATACTAAGGCTAAAATTATTATATTACAGTAGTTCAATAATATTTTCTGAAGTGAACATTTAGAGCAAAACGGGTTTATCAGAAGTTTTAATGCACCTGCATACTAAAATATTGAACTTGAATTTTTTGGATGCAGAAACATTTAATATAGTTGTTTTATGTGGCTGACTAATTTCCAAAAATACTCCTACAACGTCTACAACCACTGTAATTAATTCTAAGCCACTTATTGAGCACCTGTTAGTGATGGCCCGCTTACCAGTGCTAAAATTATTATACTTTGATAGACACTAGCTATTATGATAGTACAATAATATTTTCTGAAGTGAATATTTAGATTAAAACGGTTTTATCAGAAGTTCAAATTATTACATTTTGATCGACACTACATATTATAGTAGTATACTAATATTTTGAGTACTTAATATTTAGAGAAAAACCGGTTTATCAGAAGTTTTAATGCACCTGAATACTATGATATTGAACATGAATTTTTTGGTTGCAGAAATATTTAATATAGTAGTTTTATTTGGATAAATGGATTGCAAAAATAGTCCTACAGCTTCTACAACAACTATGATCAATTCTAAGCCACTTATTGAGCACTTGTTTGTGATGGCACGATACTAAGGCTAAAATTATTACATTACAGTAGTTCAATAATATTTTCTGAAGTGAATAGTTAGAGCAAAACGGTTTTATCAGAAGTTAAAATTATTACATTTTGATCGACACTACATATTATAGTAGTATACTAATATTTTGAGTACTTAATATTTAGAGAAAAACCGGTTTATCAGAAGTTTTAATGCACCTGAATACTATGATATTGAACATGAATTTTTTGGTTGCAGAAATATTTAATATAGTAGTTTTATTTGGATAAATGAATTGCAGAAAGAGTCCTACAGCCGCTACAACAACTATGATCAATTCTAAGCCGCTTATTGAGCACTTGTTTGTGATTGCACGATACTAAGGCTAAAATTATTACATTACAGTAGTTCAATAATATTTTCTGAAGTGAATATATAGAGCAAAACGGGTTTATCAGAAGTTTTAATGCACCTGCATGCTAAAATATTGAACTTGAATTTTTTGGATGCAGAAACATTTAATATAGTTGTTTTATGTGGCTGACTAATTTCCAAAAATACTCCTACAGCGTCTACAACCACTGTAATCAATTCCAAGCCACTTATTGAGCACCTGTTAGTGATGGCACGCTTACCAGGGCTAATATTATTATATTTTGATGGACACTATGTATTATAGTAGTACAATCATATTTTGAGAAGTTAATATTTAGCGAAAAACCGGTTTATCAGAAGTTTTAATGCACCTGAATACTAAACTATTGAACATAAATTTTTTGGTTGCAGAAATATTTAATATAGTATTTTTAACTGGCTAAATAGATTCCAAAAATACTCCTACAACGTCTACAACCACTATAATCAATTCTAAGCCACCTATTGAGCACCTGTTAGTGATAGCACGCTTAGCAGGGCTAAAATTATTATATTTTGATCAACACTAGCTATTATGATAGTACAATAATATTTTCTAAAGTGAATATTTAGAGCAAAACGGTTTTATCAGAAGTTAAAATTATTACATTTTGATCGACACTACATATTATAGTAGTATACTAATATTTTGAGTACTTAATATTTAGAGAAAAACCGGTTTATCAGAAGTTTTAATGCACCTGAATACTAAACTATTGAACATTAATTTTTTGGTTACAGAAATATTTAATATAGTAGTTTTATGTGGCTGACTAATTTCCAAAAATACTCCTACAGCGTCTACAACCACTGTAATCAATTCCAAGCCACTTATTGAGCACCTGTTAGTGATGGCACGCTTACCAGGGCTAATATTATTATATTTTGATGGACACTATGTATTATAGTAGTACAATCATATTTTGAGAAGTTAATATTTAGCGAAAAACCGGTTTATCAGAAGTTTTAATGCACCTGAATACTAAACTATTGAACATTAATTTTTTGGTTGCAGAAATATTTAATATAGTAGTTTTAACTGGCTAAATAAATTCCAAAAATACTCCTACAACGTCTACAACCACTATAATCAATTCTAAGCCACCTATTGAGCACCTGTTAGTGATAGCACGCTTAGCAGGGCTAAAATTATTATATTTTGATCAACACTAGCTATTATGATAGTACAATAATATTTTCTAAAGTGAATATTTAGAGCAAAACGGTTTTATCAGAAGTTAAAATTATTACATTTTGATCGACACTACATATTATAGTAGTATACTAATATTTTGAGTACTTAATATTTAGAGAAAAACCGGTTTATCAGAAGTTTTAATGCAATTGAATACTAAAATATTGATCATTAATTTTTTGGTTCCAGAAATATTTAATATAGTAGTTTTATCAGGCTAAATAAATTCCAAAAATACTCCTACAACGTCTACAACCACTATAATAAATTCTAAGCCACCTATTGAGCACCTGTTAGTGATAGCACGCTTAGCAGGGCTAAAATTATTATATTTTGATCAACACTAGCCCTTATGACAGTACAATAATATTTTCTGAAGTAAATATTTAGAGCAAAACGGGTTTATCAGAAGTTTTAATGCACCTGAATACGAAAATATTGAACTTGAATTTTTTGGATGCAGAAACATTTAATATAGTTGTTTTATGTGGCTGACTAATTTTCAAAAATATTCCTACAGCGTCTACAACCACTGTAATCAATTCCAAGCCACTTATTGAGCACCTGTTAGTGATAGCACGCTTACCAGGGCTAAAATTATTATATTTTGATCGACACTAGCTATTATGATAGTACAATAATACCTTCTGAAGTGAATATTTAGAGCAAAACGGTTTTATCAGAAGTTAAAATTATTACATTTTGATCGACACTACATATTATAGTAGTATACTAATATTTTGAATACTTAATATTTAGAGAAAAACCGGTTTATCAGAAGCATTACAGCATTACAGTAGTTCAATAATATTTTCTGAAGTGAATATTTAGAGCAAAACGGGTTTATCAGAAGTTTTAATGCACCTGAATACGAAAATATTGAACTTGAATTTTTTGGATGGAGAAACATTTAATATAGTTGTTTTATGTGGCTGACTAATTTCCAAAAATACTCCTACAGCGTCTACAACCACTGTAATCAATTCCAAGCCACTTATTGAGCACCTGTTAGTGATGGTCCGCTTACCAGTGCTAAAGTTATTGTATTTTGATAGACACTAGCTGTTATGATAGTACAATAATATTTTCCGAAGTGAATATTTAGAGCAAAACGGTTTTATCAGAAGTTAAAATTATTACATTTTGATCGACACTACATATTATAGTAGTATACTAATATTTTGAGTACTTAATATTTAGAGAAAAACCGGTTTATCAGAAGTTTTAAGGCACCTGAATACTATGATATTGAACATGAATTTTTTGGTTGCAGAAATATTTAATATAGTAGTTTTATCTGGCTAAATAAATTCTAAAAATACTCCTACAACGTCTACAACCACTATAATCAATTGTAAGCCACCTATTGAGCACCTGTTAGTGATGGCCCGCTTACCAGGGCTAAAATTATTATATTTTGATAGACACTAGTTATTATGATAGTACAATAATATTTTCTGAAGTGAATATTTAGATTAAAACGGTTTTATCAGAAGTTAAAATTATTACATTTTGATCGACACTACATATTATAGTAGTATACTAATATTTTGAGTACTTAATATTTAGAGAAGAACCGGTTTATCAGAAGTTTTAAGGCACCTGAATACTATGATATTGAACATGAATTTTTTGGTTGCAGAAATATTTAATATAGTAGTTTTATTTGGATAAATGAATTGCAGAAATAGTCCTACAGCCGCTACAACAACTATGATCAATTCTAAGCCACTTATTGAGCACTTGTTTGTGATGGCACGATACTAAGGCTAAAATTATTACATTAGAGTAGTTCAATAATATTTTCTGAAGTGAATATTTAGAGCAAAACGGGTTTATCAGAAGTTTTAATGCACCTGAATACTAAAATATTGAACTTGAATTTGTTGGTTGCAGAAACATTTAATATAGTTGTTTTATGTGGCTGACTAATTTCCAAAAATACTCCTACAGCGTCTACAACCACTGTAATCAATTCCAAGCCACTTATTGAGCACCTGTTAGTGATGGCCCGCTTACCAGTGCTAAAATTATTATATTTTGATAGACACTAGCTGTTATGATAGTACAATAATATTTTCCGAAGTGAATATTTAGAGCAAAACGGTTTTATCAGAAGTTAAAATTATTACATTTTGATCGACACTACATATTATAGTAGTATACTAATATTT
Source organism: Agriotes lineatus (assembly GCA_940337035.1). NCBI lineage: Eukaryota > Metazoa > Arthropoda > Insecta > Coleoptera > Elateridae > Agriotes > Agriotes lineatus. Next base: position 53,325 of record CALNHX010008279.1, on the reverse strand, counting down.
TGAGTACTTAATATTTAGAGAAAAACCGGTTTATCAGAAGTTTTAAGGCACCTGAATACTATGATATTGAACATGAATTTTTTGGTTGCAGAAATATTTAATATAGTAGTTTTATCTGGCTAAATAAATTCTAAAAATACTCCTACAACGTCTACAACCACTATAATCAATTCTAAGCCACCTATTGAGCACCTGTTAGTGATGGCCCGCTTACCAGGGCTAAAATTATTATATTTTGATAGACACTAGCTATTATGATAGTACAATAATATTTTCTGAAGTGAATATTTAGATTAAAACGGTTTTATCAGAAGTTAAAATTATTACATTTTGATCGACACTACATATTATAGTAGTATACTAATATTTTGAGTACTTAATATTTAGAGAAAAACCAGTTTATCAGAAGTTTTAAGGCACCTGAATACTATGATATTGAACATGAATTTTTTGGTTGCAGAAATATTTAATATAGTAGTTTTATTTGGATAAATGAATTGCAGAAATAGTCCTACAGCCGCTACAACAACTATGATCAATTCTAAGCCACTTATTGAGCACTTGTTTGTGATGGCACGATACTAAGGCTAAAATTATTACATTACAGTAGTTCAATAATATTTTCTGAAGTGAATATTTAGAGCAAAACGGGTTTATCAGAAGTTTTAATGCACCTGCATACTAAAATATTGAACTTGAATTTTTTGGATGCAGAAACATTTAATATAGTTGTTTTATGTGGCTGACTAATTTCCAAAAATACTCCTACAGCGTCTACAACCACTGTAATCAATTCCAAGCCACTTATTGAGCACCTGTTAGTGATGGCCCGCTTACCAGTGCTAAAATTATTATATTTTGATAGACACTAGCTGTTATACAATAATATTTTCCGAAGTGAATATTTAGAGCAAAACGGTTTTATCAGAAGTTAAAATTATTACATTTTGATCGACACTACATATTATAGTAGTATACTAATATTTTGAGTACTTAATATTTAGAGAGAAACCGGTTTATCAGAAGTTTTAGTGCACCTGAATACTATGATATTGAACATGAATATTTTCGTTGCAGAAATATTTAATATAGTAGTTTTATTTGGATAAATGGATTGAAAAAATAGTCCTACAGCCTCTACAACAACTATGATCAATTCTAAGCCACTTATTGAGCACTTGTTTGTGATGGCACGATCTAAGGCTAAAATTATTACATTACAGTAGTTCAATAATATTTTCTGAAGTGAATATTTAGAGTAAAACGGGTTTATCAAAAGTTTTAATGCACCTGAATACTAAAATATTAAACTTGGATTTTTTGGTTGCAGAAACATTTAATATAGTTTTTTATGTGGCTGACTGATTTCCAAAAATACTCCTACAGCATCTACAAACACTATAATCAATTCTAAGCCACATATTGAGCACCTGTTAGTGATGGCACGCTTTCCATGCCTAAAATTATAAAATTTTGATCGACACTAGATATTACAGTAGTACAATAATATTTTCTCTAGATAATATTTCTGCAAAACGGGTTTATCAGAAGTTTTAATGCACCTGAATACTAAAATATTGAACTTGAATTTTTTGGATGCAGAAACATTTAATATAGTGGTTTTATGTGGCTGACTAATTTCCAAAAATACTCCTACAGCGTCTACAACCACTGTAATCAATTCCAAGCCACTTATTGAGCACCTGTTAGTGATAGCACGCTTACCAGGGCTAAAATTATTATATTTTGATCGACACTAGCTATTATGATAGTACAATAATATTTTCTGAAGTAAATATTTAGAGCAAAACGGGATTATCAGAAGTTTTAATGCACCTCAATACCAACATATTAAACTTGGATTTTTTGGTTGCGGAAACATTTAATATAGTAGTTTTATGTGGCTGACTGATTTCCAAAAATACTCCTACAGCATCTACAACCACTATAATCAATTCTATGCCACTTATTGAGCACCTGTTAGTGATGACACGCTTTCCAGGGCTAAAATTATTAAATTTTGATCGACACTAGATATTACAGTAGTACAATAATATTTTCTCTAGATAATATTTCTGCAAAACGGGTTTATCAAAAGTTTTAATGCACCTGAATACTAAAATATTGAACTTGAATTGTTTGGATGCAGAAACATTTAATATAGTTGTTTTATGTGGCTGACTAATTTCCAAAAATACTCCTACAGCGTCTACAACCACTGTAATCAATTCCAAGCCACTTATTGAGCACCTGTTAGTGATAGCACGCTTACCAGGTCTAAAATTATTATATTTTGATCGACACTAGCTATTATGATAGTACAATAATATTTTCTGAAGTGAATATTTAGAGCAAAACGGGTTTATCAAAAGTATTAATGCACCTGAATACTAAAATATTGAACTTGAATTTTTTGGATGCAGAAACATTTAATATAGTTGTTTTATGTGGCTGACTAATTTAGAAAAATACTCTTACAGCGTCTACAACCACTGTAATCAATTCCAAGCCACTTATTGAGCATTTGTTAGTGATGGCCCGCTTACCAGTGCTAAAATTATTATATTTTGATAGACACTAGCTATTATGATAGTACAATAATATTTTCTGAAGTGAATATTTAGAGCAAAACGGTTTTATCAGAAGTTAAAATTATTACATTTTGATCGACACTACATATTATAGTAGTATACTAATATTTTGAGTACTTAATATTTAGAGAGAAACGGTTTATCAGAAGTTTTAATGCACCTGAATACTATGATATTGAACATGAAGTCTTTGGTTGCAGAAATATTTAATATAGTAGTTTTATCTGGCTAAATAAAATCCAAAAATACTCCTACAACGTCTACAACAACTATGATCTATTCTTAGCCACCTATTGAGCACCTGTTAGTGATAGCACGCTTACCAGGGCTAAAATTATTATATTTTGATCGACACTAGCTATTATGATAGTACAATAATATTTTCTGAAGTGAATATTTAGAGCTAAACGGGTTTATCAGATGTTTTAATGCACCTGAATACTAAAATATTGAACTTGAATTTTTTGGATGCAGAAACATTTAATACAGTTGTTTTATGTGGCTGACTAATTTCCAAAAATACTCCTACAGCGTCTACAACCACTGTAATCTATTCCAATCCACTTATTAAGCACCTGTTAGTGATAGCACGCTTAGCAGGGCTAAAATTATTACATTTTGATCGACACTAGCTATTATGATAGTACAATAATATTTTCTGAAGTGAATATTTAGAGCAAAACGGGTTTACCAAAAGTTTTAATGCACCTGCATACTAAAATATTAAATTTGAATATTTTGGATGCAGAAATATTTAATATAGTTGTTTTATGTGGCTGACTAATTTCCAAAAATACTCCTACAGCGTCTACAACCACAGTAATCAATTCCAAGCCACTTATTGAGCACCTGTTAGTGATGGCCCGCTTACCAGGGCTAAAATTATTATATTTTGATAGACACTAGCTATTATGATAGTACAATAATATTTTCTGAAGTGAATATTTAGAGCAAAACGGTTTTATCAGAAGTTAAAATTATTACATTTTGATCGACACTACATATTATAGTAGTATACTAATATTTTGAGTACTTAATATTTCGAGAAAAACCGGTTTATCAGAAGTTTTAATGCACCTGAATACTATGATATTGAACATGAATTTTTTGGTTGCAGAAATATTTAATAATAGTAGTTTTATTTGGATAAATGGATTGCAAAAATAGTCCTACAGCCGCTACAACAACTATGATCAATTCTTAGCCACCTATTGAGCACCTGTTAGTGATAGCACGCTTACCAGGGATAAAATTATTACATTACAGTAGTTGAATAATATTTTCTGAAGTGAATATTTAGAGCAAATCGGGTTTATCAGAAGTTTTAATGCACCTGAATACTAAAATATTGAACTTGAATTTTTTGGATGCAGAAACATTTAATATAGTTGTTTTATGTGGCTGACTAATTTCCAAAAATACTCCTACAGCGTCTACAACCACTATAATCAATTCCAAGCCACTTATTGAGCACCTGTTAGTGATGGCCCGCTTACCAGGGCTAAAATTATTATATTTTGATAGACACTAGCTATTATGATAGTACAATAATATTTTCCTAAGTGAATATTTAAAGCAAAACGGTTTTATCAGAAGTTAAAATTATTACATTTTGATCGACACTACATATTATAGTAGTATACTAATATTTTGAGTACTTAATATTTAGAGAAAAACCGGTTTATCAGAAGTTTTAATGCACCTGAATACTAAACTATTGAACATTAATTTTTTGGTTGCAGAAATATTTAATATAGTAGTTTTAACTGGCTAAATAAATTGCAAAAATACTCCTACAACGTCTACAACCACTATAATCAATTCTAAGCCACCTATTGAGCACCTGTTAGTGATAGCACGCTTAGCAGGGCTAAAATTATTATATTTTGATCAACACTAGCTATTATGATAGTACAATAATATTTTCTAAAGTGAATATTTAGAGCAAAACGGTTTTATCAGAAGTTAAAATTATTACATTTTGATCGACACTACATATTATAGTAGTATACTAATATTTTGAGTACTTAATATTTAGAGAAAAACCGGTTTATCAGAAGTTTTAATGCAATTGAATACTAAAATATTGATCATTAATTTTTTGGTTCCAGAAATATTTAATATAGTAGTTTTATCAGGCTAAATAAATTCCAAAAATACTCCTACAACGTCTACAACCACTATAATCAATTCTAAGCCACCTATTGAGCACCTGTTAGTGATAGCACGCTTAGCAGGGCTAAAATTATTATATTTTGATCAACACTAGCCCTTATTACAATAATATTTTCTGAAGTAAATATTTAGAGCAAAACGGGTTTATCAGAAGTTTTAATGCACCTGAATACGAAAATATTGAACTTGAATTTTTTGGATGCAGAAACATTTAATATAGTTGTTTTATGTGGCTGACTAATTTCCAAAAATATTCCTACAGCGTCTACAACCACTGTAATCAATTCCAAGCCACTTATTGAGCACCTGTTAGTGATAGCACGCTTACCAGGGCTAAAATTATTATATTTTGATCGACACTAGCTATTATGATAGTACAATAATACCTTCTGAAGTGAATATTTAGAGCAAAACGGTTTTATCAGAAGTTAAAATTATTACATTTTGATCGACACTACATATTATAGTAGTATACTAATATTTTGAATACTTAATATTTAGAGAAAAACCTGTTTATCAAAAGTTTTAATGCACCTGAATACTAAAATATTGAACATTAATTTTTGGATGCAGAAACTTTTAATATAGTTGTTTTATGTGGCTGACTAATTTCCAAAAATACTCCTACAGCGTCTACAACCACTGTAATCAATTCCAAGCCACTTATTGAGCACCTGTTAGTGATAGCACGCTTACCAGGGCTAAAATTATTATATTTTGATCGACACTAGCTATTATGATAGTACAATAATATTTTCTGAAGTGAATATTTAGAGCAAAACGGGTTTATCAAAAGTTTTAATGCACCTGAATACTAAAATATTAAAGTTGAATTTTTTGGATGCAGAAACATTTAATATAGTTGTTTTATGTGGCTGACTAATTTAGAAAAATACTCTTACAGCGTCTACAACCACTGTAATCAATTCCAAGCCACTTATTGAGCATTTGTTAGTGATGGCCCGCTTACCAGTGCTAAAATTATTATATTTTGATAGACACTAGCTATTATGATAGTACAATAATATTTTCAGAAGTGAATATTTAGAGCAAAACGGTTTTATCAGAAGTTAAAATTATTACATTTTGATCGACACTACATATTATAGTAGTATACTAATATTTTGAGTACTTAATATTTAGAGCAAAACGGGTTAATCAGAAGTTTTAATGCACCTGAATACTAAAATATTGAACTTGAATTTTTTGGTTGCAGAAATATTTAATATGGTAGTTTTATCTGGCTAAATAAATTCCAAAAATACTCTTACAACGTGTACAACAACTATGATCAATTCTTAGCCACCTATTGAGCACCTGTTAGTGATAGCACGCTTACCAGGGCTAAAATTATTATATTTTGATCGACACTAGCTATTATGATAGTACAATAATATTTTCTGAAGTGAATATTTAGAGCAAAACGGGTTTATCAAAAGTTTTAATGCACCTGCATACTAAAATATTGAACATTAATTTTTTGGATGCAGAAATATTTAATATAGTTGTTTTATGTGGCTGACTAATTCCCAAAAATACTCCTACAGCGTCTACAACCACTGTAATCAATTCCAAGCCACTTATTGAGCACCTGTTAGTGATAGCACGCTTACCAGGGCTAAAATTATTATATTTTGATCGACACTAGCTATTATGATAGTACAATAATATTTTATGAAGTGAATATTTAGAGCAAAACGGGGTTATCAAAACTTTTAATGCACCTGCATACTAAAATATTGAACTTGAATTTTTTGGATGCAGAAATATTTAATATAGTTGTTTTATGTGGCTGACTAATTTCCAAAAATACTCCTACAGCGTCTACAACCACTGTAATCAATTCCAAGCCACTTATTGAGCACCTTTTAGTGATGGCCCGCTTACCAGGGCTAAAATTATTATATTTTGATAGACACTAGCTATTATGTTAGTACAATAATATTTTCTGAAGTGAATATTTAGAGCAAAACGGTTTTATCAGAAGTTAAAATTATTACATTTTGATCGACACTACATATTATAGTAGTATACTAATATTTTGAGTACTTAATATTTAGAGAAAAACCGGTTTATCAGAAGTTTTAATGCACCTGAATACTATGATATTGAACATGAATTTTTTGGTTCCAGAAATATTTAATATAGTAGTTTTATTTGGATAAATGGATTGCAAAAATAGTCCTACAGCCGCTACAACAACTATGATCAATTCTAAGCCACTTATTGAGCACTTGTTTGTGATGGCACGATACTAAGGCTATTTAATATAGTAGTTTTATCTGGCTAAATAAATTCCAAAAATACTCCTACAACGTCTACAACCACTATAATCAATTCTAAGCCACCTATTGAGCACCTGTTAGTGATAGCACGCTTAGCAGGGCTAAAATTATTATATTTTGATCAACACTAGCTATTATGATAGTACAATAATATTTTCTGAAGTGAATATTTAGAGCAAAACGGTTTTATCAGAAGTTAAAATTATTACATTTTGATCGACACTACATATTATAGTAGTATACTAATATTTTGAGTACTTAATATTTAGAGAAAAACCGGTTTATCAGAAGTTTTAATGCACCTGAATACTAAAATATTGAACATTAATTTTTTGGTTCCAGAAATATTTAATATAGTAGTTTTATCTGGCTAAATAAATTCCAAAAATACTCCTACAACGTCTACAACCACTATAATCAATTCTAAGCCACTTATTGAGCACCTGTTAGTGATGGCACGCTTACCAGGGCTAATATTATTATATTTTGATGGACACTATGTATTATAGTAGTACAATCATATTTTGAGAAGTTAATATTTAGCGAAAAACCGGTTTATCAGAAGTTTTAATGCACCTGAATACTAAACTATTGAACATTAATTTTTTGGTTGCAGAAATATTTAATATAGTAGTTTTATCTGGCTAAATAAATTCCTAAAATACTCCTACAACGTCTACAACCACTATAATCAATTCTAAGCCACCTATTGAGCACCTGTTAGTGATAGCACGCTTAGCAGGGCTAAAATTATTATATTTTGATCAACACTAGCTATTATGATAGTACAATAATATTTTCTGAAGTAAATATTTAGAGCAAAACGGGTTTATCAGAAGTTTTAATGCACCTGAATACGAAAATATTAAACTTGGATTTTTTTGGTTGCAGAAACATTTAATATAGTAGTTTTATGTGGCTGACTGATTTCCAAAAATACTCCTACAACATCTACAACCACTATAATCATTTCTAAGCCACTTATTGAGCATATGTTAGTGATGGCACGCTTTCCAGGCCTAAAATTATTAAATTTTGATCGACACTAGATGTTACAGTAGTCCAATAATATTTTCTCTAGATAATATTTCTGCAAAACGGGTTTATCAGAAGTTTTAATGCACCTAAATACTAAAATATTGAACTTGAATTTTTTGGATGCAGAAACATTTAATATAGTTGTTTTATGTGGCTGACTAATTTCCAAAAATACTCCTACAGCGTCTACAACCACTGTAATCAATTCCAAGCCACTTATTGAGCACCTGTTAGTGATAGCACGCTTACCAGGTCTAAAATTATTATATTTTGATCGACACTAGCTATTATGATAGTACAATAATATTTTCTGAAGTGAATATTTAGAGCAAAACGGGTTTATCAAAAGTATTAATGCACCTGAATACTAAAATATTGAACTTGAATTTTTTGGATGCAGAAACATTTAATATAGTTGTTTTATGTGGCTGACTAATTTAGAAAAATACTCTTACAGCGTCTACAACCACTGTAATCAATTCCAAGCCACTTATTGAGCATTTGTTAGTGATGGCCCGCTTACCAGTGCTAAAATTATTATATTTTGATAGACACTAGCTATTATGATAGTACAATAATATTTTCAGAAGTGAATATTTAGAGCAAAACGGTTTTATCAGAAGTTAAAATTATTACATTTTGATCGACACTACATATTATAGTAGTATACTAATATTTTGAGTACTTAATATTTAGAGAGAAACCGGTTTATCAGAAGTTTTAATGCACCTGAATACTATGATATTGAACATGAAGTCTTTGGTTGCAGAAATATTTAATATAGTAGTTTTATCTGGCTAAATAAAATCCAAAAATACTCCTACAACGTCTACAACAACTATGATCTATTCTTAGCCACCTATTGAGCACCTGTTAGTGATAGCACGCTTACCAGGGTTAAAATTATTATATTTTGATCGACACTAGCTATTATGATAGTACAATAATATTTTCTGAAGTGAATATTTAGAGCAAAACGGGTTTATCAGATGTTTTAATGCACCTGAATACTAAAATATTGAACTTGAATTTTTTGGATGCCGAAACATTTAATATAGTTGTTTTATGTGGCTGACTAATTTCCAAAAATACTCCTACAGCGTCTACAACCACTGTAATCTATTCCAATCCACTTATTGAGCACCTGTTAGTGATAGCACGCTTAGCAGGGCTAAAATTATTATATTTTGATCGACACTAGCTATTATAATAGTACAATAATATTTTCTGAAGTGAATATTTAGAGCAAAACGGGTTTATCAAAAGTTTTAATGCACCTGCATACTAAAATATTAAACTTGAATATTTTGGATGCAGAAATATTTAATATAGTTGTTTTATGTGGCTGACTAATTTCCAAAAATACTCCTACAGCGTCTACAACCACTGTAATCAATTCCAAGCCACTTATTGAGCACCTGTTAGTGATAGCACGCTTACCAGGGCTAAAATTATTATATTTTGATCGACACTAGCTATTATGATAGTACAATAATATTTTCTGAAGTGAATATTTAGAGCAAAACGGTTTTATCAGAAGTTAAAATTATTACATTTTGATCGACACTACATATTATAGTAGTATACTAATATTTTGAGTACTTAATATTTAGAGAAAAACCGGTTTATCAGAAGTTTTAATGCACCTGAATACTATGATATTGAACATGAATTTTTTGGTTGCAGAAATATTTAATATAGTAGTTTTATCTGGCTAAATAAATTCCAAAAATACTCCTACAATGTCTACAACAACTATGATCAATTCTAAGCCACTTATTGAGCACTTGTTTGTGATGTCACAATACTAAGGCTAAAATTATTACATTACAGTAGTTGAATAATATTTTCTGAAGTGAATATTTAGAGCAAATCGGGTTTATCAGAAGTTTTAATGCACCTGAATACTAAAATATTGAACTTGAATTTTTTGGATGCAGAAACATTTAATATAGTTGTTTTATGTGGCTGACTAATTTCCAAAAATACTCCTAGAGCGTCTACAACCACTATAATCAATTCCAAGCCACTTATTGAGCACCTGTTAGTGATGGCCCGCTTACCAGGGCTAAAATTATTATATTTTGATAGACACTAGCTATTATGATAGTACAATAATATTTTCCTAAGTGAATATTTAAAGCAAAACGGTTTTATCAGAAGTTAAAATTATTACATTTTGATCGACACTACATATTATAGTAGTATACTAATATTTTGAGTACTTAATATTTAGAGAAAAACCGGTTTATCAGAAGTTTTAATGCACCTGAATACTAAACTATTGAACATTAATTTTTTGGTTGCAGAAATATTTAATATAGTAGTTTTAACTGGCTAAATAAATTCCAAAAATACTCCTACAACGTCTACAACCACTATAATCAATTCTAAGCCACCTATTGAGCACCTGTTAGTGATAGCACGCTTAGCAGGGCTAAAATTATTATATTTTGATCAACACTAGCTATTATGATAGTACAATAATATTTTCTAAAGTGAATATTTAGAGCAAAACGGTTTTATCAGAAGTTAAAATTATTACATTTTGATCGACACTACATATTATAGTAGTATACTAATATTTTGAGTACTTAATATTTAGAGAAAAACCGGTTTATCAGAAGTTTTAATGCAATTGAATACTAAAATATTGATCATTAATTTTTTGGTTCCAGAAATATTTAATATAGTAGTTTTATCAGGCTAAATAAATTCCAAAAATACTCCTACAACGTCTACAACCACTATAATCAATTCTAAGCCACCTATTGAGCACCTGTTAGTGATAGCACGCTTAGCAGGGCTAAAATTATTATATTTTGATCAACACTAGCCCTTATGATAGTACAATAATATTTTCTGAAGTAAATATTTAGAGCAAAACGGGTTTATCAGAAGTTTTAATGCACCTGAATACGAAAATATTGAACTTGAATTTTTTGGATGCAGAAACATTTAATATAGTTGTTTTATGTGGCTGACTAATTTCCAAAAATATTCCTACAGCGTCTACAACCACTGTAATCAATTCCAAGCCACTTATTGAGCACCTGTTAGTGATAGCACGCTTACCAGGGCTACAATTATTATATTTTGATCGACACTAGCTATTATGATAGTACAATAATACCTTCTGAAGTGAATATTTAGAGCAAAACGGTTTTATCAGAAGTTTTAATGCACCTGAATACTAAAATATTGAACTTGAATTTTTTGGATGCAGAAACATTTAATATAGTTGTTTTATGTGGCTGATTAATTTCCAAAAATACTCCTACAGCGTCTACAACCACTGTAATCAATTCCAAGCCACTTATTGAGCACCTGTTAGTGATGGCCCGCTTACCAGGGCTAAAATTATTATATTTTGATAGACACTAGCTATTATGATAGTACAATAATATTTTCTGAAGTGAATATTTAGAGCAAAACGGTTTTATCAGAAGTTAAAGTTATTACATTTTGATCGACACTACATATTATAGTAGTATACTAATATTTTGAATACTTAATATTTAGAGAAAAACCGGTTTATCAGAAGTTTTAATGCACCTGAATACTATGATATTGAACATGAATTTTTTGGTTGCAGAAATATTTAATATAGTAGTTTTATTTGGCTAAATGGATTGCAAAAATAGTCCTACAGCTTCTACAACAACTATGATCAATTCTAAGCCACTTATTGAGCACTTGTTTGTGATGGCACGATACTAAGGCTAAAATTATTACATTACAGTAGTTCAATAATATTTTCTGAAGTGAATATTTAGAGCAAAACGGGTTTATCAGAAGTTTTAATGCACCTGAATACTAAAATATTGAACTTGAATTTTTTGGATGCAGAAACATTTAATATAGTTGTTTTATGTGGCTGATTAATTTCCAAAAATACTCCTACAGCGTCTACAACCACTGTAATCAATTCCAAGCCACTTATTGAGCACCTGTTAGTGATGGCCCGCTTACCAGGGCTAAAATTATTATATTTTGATAGACACTAGCTATTATGATAGTACAATAATATTTTCTGAAGTGAATATTTAGAGCAAAACGGTTTTATCAGAAGTTAAAATTATTACATTTTGATCGACACTACATATTATAGTAGTATACTAATATTTTGAATACTTAATATTTAGAGAAAAACCTGTTTATCAAAAGTTTTAATGCACCTGAATACTAAAATATTGAACATTAATTTTTTGGATGCAGAAACTTTTAATATAGTTGTTTTATGTGGCTGACTAATTTCCAAAAATACTCCTACAGCGTCTACAACCACTGTAATCAATTCCAAGCCACTTATTGAGCACCTGTTAGTGATAGCACGCTTACCAGGGCTAAAATTATTATATTTTGATCGACACTAGCTATTATGATAGTACAATAATATTTTCTGAAGTGAATATTTAGAGCAAAACGGGTTTATCAAAAGTTTTAATGCACCTGAATACTAAAATATTAAAGTTGAATTTTTGGATGCAGAAACATCTAATATAGTTGTTTTATGTGGCTGACTAATTTAGAAAAATACTCTTACAGCGTCTACAACCACTGTAATCAATTCCAAGCCACTTATTGAGCATTTGTTAGTGATGGCCCGCTTACCAGTGCTAAAATTATTATATTTTGATAGACACTAGCTATTATGATAGTACAATAATATTTTCAGAAGTGAATATTTAGAGCAAAACGGTTTTATCAGAAGTTAAAATTATTACATTTTGATCGACACTACATATTATAGTAGGGTCACTCGTAATTCGTCGTAACCCAATTCGTCGTAAACCAATTCGTCGTAGGTCAATTCGTCGTAAAACAATATGTCGTATAGGTCAATTCGTCGTAAAGGCCAATTCGTCGTATTATTGTCGTATTTTTATTCACTTTGTATGGGATTTAATACGCTCTGATTTTGTTTAATAAAAAGATAATAGACGTTATAATCAACTGCATATTGTTAAATGAAAGATATTTTAATAGAAAATAAATTTTTTTTTATCTGTCAACCTCCTAGGTGGGTGCTCACGAATTATATTCAATCATTACCAAGGGTATTGCAACGAACAGCATTTTATTTTAAAATAACTTTTGTAACACACAAAATATTTAACATGCAAATTAAAAATTATTTGACAGGCATATTAAGTAAGTTAATGCATCTAAGTAGTTGAATTGTTCCCCTACTTTTTTTATTCGCCGGTCTAAGTCAATATACTTTTTTTCGGGGTGCTTCATCTTGCCCACTGAGTACTTGAGAGATTCTCCTTTCATAATATTGTTGTTCCTCTCGAATTTTTTTTAAAATATGCCAAATTTTTGGTTTTTCGCATTGCACTACTGAATAGAAACGTCTATGCCAAACCTCAATAGAGTTATTCGATCGCGGTTGATCGTTGAGTACTCTTTCATAGACATTCCAAATTTCTTTTGAAAATAAAGGCTGGCTTCTTCTCTTTCTGTTTGTTCTGCCTAGATATGTGTCCTCGAAATAATTTGCTATTGGCATTGCTTCTTCCGTCAGATTTTCAACGACAATTTCAAAATAATCGTCCACCTGCTCGGGGGAACAAACGCTAACGCGCCACCATTTTTATACTGGAAGCAAACTCTACATCAGTAGCATATCTATCTTGCAATTTCTTTTCTTGTACATGTTTAAATATATTTTGTTGTAAGTGAAAGAAACAACCTTGTATCTTAACGTTTTCAAAATTTGCCTTGAATGCATTAATTGCCGCCAATTCAAAATCAAATAGTACCATCTCTAAATGTGCATACGTACTATATTTCTTTAATTCGCTGAAAAAAGCATCGTATCTTTTTTGTTGCTTATTAGGAAGAAAGGCGTAAACCAATGGAACACACAGGTTTTTTACAAAGGCATGAATTGTGTATAATTGTAAAAATAGTTGCGGTGCAGTTTAAAAGTTCCATCAGCCAACCAGATTTTCGATGCCTCAAGTAACTTTAAATTTCTCTCAGTAGCAAAAATAATTACTCTATCACTTCCTTGACCATAATCACTCAACAAAAATTTAGCTCCATCGATTGAATTTTTAAATTCCTCCGGAATTATAACGTCGGACAATGTTTTAGGAGATTTATTGCATGTATATCTGTTTCTTTCCCGTCTTACAGTTTTCTTCATTAAACTTACGGACGGCATCGCCGCCGCTACTTCTAATGGAACAGGAGTTTGTGTTTCCATCACTACCTCATCGGTAGTGTAGTGAGGGTTCGGTGCCAACTCGCGAAGTCGGTTCGCAGCCTCAATGACTTCTTTTCTTCTAGCGTCGGGTGGGTGTGAGTGAACACCCTTTTCCGTCACTGCACAACCGTCAAGAGCATTTTTTCTTGTGATAGCCCGTGCCTTACAAATAATTCTCTTTTCGCACTTCCAATAATTGCTCTCGTTTCTACACTGCTCAAAAAAATTAGGGGAACACTTTTTCAAAACCCGTAACTTTTTAAATAAGAGCCCAAGGAAGATCAAATTTGGTATACTTCAACGGCATATATTTAACTAAAGAAAATTACAAAAACAATGTTACAACTCTTTGTTACTTCTAAGTTACACTTAAAAATGTAAATTAATATCGCAAAACAAAATGAAAACGACTGTCATAGTATCGATGAGAGTTGGGTTTTCTGTGGATTAGTGAGGTTTAATACAGTGTATGCCCTCCACGAGCACGAATCACTTCCTCACACCTGCGTGGCATGCTTTGCACTAGTCTGCGAAGAGATTCTTGGGGTATGCTTTCCCATTCCTCAATCAAGGCGTGTGTCAGTTCCTGTATGGCTAGTGGTGGATTAGGGCGCTTGCGAACACGTCGGTCAAGCTGATCCCACACGTTTTCAATAGGATTCAGGTCAGGACATAACGCCGGCCATTCCATGACCTGAATTCCACGTTTCTGATGATGCCGGCGGTATTGGGCTTTGCATTGTCCTGCATTAGGATGAAATCGGGACCGACGCCATATGCAGCAGGCACCACATGGTCCTCCGAGACATTTTCGATGTAATTCATTGCATTTAGTCTATTAGGAACCACAACAAGATCAGTTCTGTTGTCTATACCGATTCCAGCCCAAATCATCACAGATCCACGACCAAATCTATCCACTTCCTGTATAGTAGCGACTGAGTAGCGTTTACCAGGACGTCTATATACACGTACTCGACCGTCGCAACGAGTTAAACAAAATCTGGACTCGTCTGTAAACAGTACAGGCGTCCAGTGACGAAGTTGCCAATCTCTGTGATCCAGAGCAAACCTCATTCGCGTTGCTTTGTGATGCTGTGTAAGGCGTGGTGCGCGGACAGGTCTTGGTTTCAAATTCGCTTCTTTTAATCCGTTTCT
This sequence comes from Agriotes lineatus, assembly GCA_940337035.1. Classification (NCBI taxonomy): domain Eukaryota; kingdom Metazoa; phylum Arthropoda; class Insecta; order Coleoptera; family Elateridae; genus Agriotes; species Agriotes lineatus. The sequence goes on along the minus strand of CALNHX010008279.1, from coordinate 37,861 downwards.
AACAGTTTGATCAGAAATTTCTATTCCATGTGCTCGTCTTAGGTCGTTTAGGAGGTCTCGTGCTGTGGCAATACGCTTACGTAGAGAGGAAAAGACAAGAAATCGGTCTTGATTTTGAGTAGTTTTTCGATTTCGCCCTTGTCCTGCTCTTCTTTCATATTGGCCAGTCTCCTGAAACCGATTCCATAAACGCTGAATAACAGAAGGGGAAACTCCAAGGTCACTGCTAACATGTCGAATAGAGTGGCCGTGCTGAATAAGGGCGACAGCACGAGCAACTTGCACGTCACTAAGATGCCTCATTTTACTTCTAATCAACGAAGATTGACAACTGAATTCATTTGTCATCTTTAGTAGGCTTTCATACGTAAATTCAAAGCATACTTGACATGTTTTCCATTTTGTTTTGCGTTATTAATTTACCTTTTTAAGTGTAACTTGCCTTTGAAGCATACCAAATTTGATTTGCCTAGAACTATTATTTAAAAAGTTACAGGTTTTGAAAAAAGTGTTCCCTAATTTTTTTGAGCAGTGTATTATAGTCTAAGACGTATGCATAACCGTTGTATGTTAACTTTTGCTTCAGCTTTTCGGATTTAACAAACGATGCCATAATGACAAGTAATTAATTTTTTACTTTAATCTGATAAGTAGTGCCTTGATAATGATTTCAAAAGTCAATTATCTAACGTAAATAAATACGACGAATTGTCTCAATTACGACGAATTGACCTATACGACGAATTGACCTATACGACAAATTGTTTTACGACGAATTGTCCTACGACTAATTGGGTTACGACGAATTGGGTTACGACGAATTACGAGTGACCCGCTCAACGGCTAGCAAGTGTATAAAAATGTGCAATGGTTCTCATTGGATGATATCAGTCATGTGACAGTTATGTGTAATAGTCAGACTAAGAACATCAGTTTCTGTATTGGTTAGCACCATTGACGAAGTTCTTCTCAAAGAATTCTCAGTCCACATGGTAGGGTTTCTCAAACTGAAGGATTTTGAGATTTTCATTGGGATTTTAACTACTTGATTAGAACATGTTCCTGAATGATATCTCAAAAATAAAAGTCGATGCTACGAAGGTCTTGTAGTAACATACTATCAATTATACTAAAAGTGCGATGGGCGTGAAAATATTAGAATCGTATCAGTGATTCTTCTTCTTCTGCTCGAATTGTCTAACTGCCCTTAAGGGCGTCCGACTTGAATCTTACTCTTTGACCTATCTTTTTCAATTTTTCTATTTATTTATTTTGCTCCTAAACCGTTTACTGTCTATTTTTGAACTGCGGGCTGCCTTTCTTCCTTCTTCTGCTTTCTTGTACCTTTATTATTTTCTTCGGCCATTTATTTGTTATCCATTGTCAGTATATGTCCATACTATTCTAATTGTTTCTTTACCAATTATTATATTACCGATTTATGTTCTGCCATTCCTTCTATTTGTTGCTTCTGAAGATATTTCATTTCTACTGCCTTTAGCTTACTTCCTGATAAAACTGACAACATTCTCAAAAATAATAAATCAATTTAAGTCTCAATAGATAGTAATAGTTCGATGTGTGTACGCGCTTTAAATTTAAACATAACTTAATAGACTAACCAAGCGAAATAAAATTGTTGATCGATATTGCAATTTATTCCTAAGTGCTTCGTAGAAAATGGGTTTAAAAAGGATTTGCCTAAACCGTTTTCTATTAAAAAACAGCACGAAAAGTAGCCAATTTTCTAATTTAAATACTGTGGTTATTATTATCATCACGTATTCTTCTTCTTCCTCTTAATATAGGCTGAGGGGCTGCTACTTCCACTCACTGAGTGCTGTTTTAAAAGTCGCGACCGGGGTAGGTGACTTGCCTAACCCCTTGAATCGAGGAAGAATGCCCTCACAGGGTTCACGACCACCAAAGATGTTTGTATGATGAGCGGAGAGCGTTCGATGTTACCAATATCCGTGTGTGGGGCTTGAACTCACTATCTGCCGACTGCTGGCGCAAGCACTTTACCAGCCGGCCACATTCTCTCTTACTTATTCTAAGGATGTAATTATTTGGTAATTTTGCCATGGCATTTTCAGGTACGGAAACTCATACAATCAAAAGAACTTTTATGTCAATATAATTTGTCACTATTTATTAACAGACATGACTGAACTGCATACTCTTAGCAAACCCTTAGTACATCGTTTTCGTAGTTCGTTATTGAAGAAATTAAAATTACTGAGTAGAGCAGCTGTTGGCATCACTTTCACTTCACCATACTGTTCCTCTTCACTATTCTCGTAATCACCCTCTCACCAACTACATCATTATTATGATCATAGCACCGATTGAACTCTATTCACTATAGTCCGGATTGTCAATGTCAAAATCCAAATAAAAACAACCCTTTATATCATGGTTAATACTTTTAAGTCAAGCTATTCGAACTGACTTAAGCAAAATCAATGAAAGTTGCCAGGTAACAAAAACGCAAATTTTAAAAATTACGCTTTTGCGTTGTCCAACTTAGTAGTAACAAAAAAACCATAAAACGTCATTTTTGACAATCCGGGACTATAATAAAAATAGAGTTTACACTTTTTCGTGTTTCTTCCAGTTAAACATGAGTTGTTCAAGAATATAAAACAGGACTAAAACTAGGCTATGTAATTAAGTATTTGTACAGGTAAAAGCATTTGTAATGCATCTTAGTCACTATAACTACCTTTCTGTCTTGCTAAATCGCAACTTCCTATTTTACTCTCGAAGTCAACAGAAATCTATGGAAATGCTTAATTTATTATAGTGAAATGGTACAAATGGATATTAAAGGACGTATGAGTATTCGTCGAGTTATTGTAAACAACGTACCCTATTTTCTCTCTCTTTCCGTGGCGCTACAGTCTTATCGAACCTCTCCTTAAATTTCTTCCTCCACACATCCCTATCTTCCGCTACCCTTTCCCAATTTCTTATCCGTAGTAACTCCGTGGCATCTTGCGTTATGTTCTCTGCCCATCTACGCCGAGGTCTGCCTCTTGTTCGTGTGTCTTCAAAATGTGCTTTGTAAATCTTTGTTGCTGGTCTGTTATCTGGAATTCTAATCAGGTGTCCGGCCCATTGCAACCTTAGTAGCTTAATGTGAGTTACCACGTCCGATGATTTATACCTTGCTTATATTTCGTAATTGTAGAGAACCCTCCAACCTTCATTCTCTTGTAGTGGTCCAAATATTTTGCGAAGTATCTTTCTCTCAAACCTTCGATTTTCTTTGTAAGTGTCCAGGCTTGGCTTCCGTACATCACAACCGATCCAATAATCGTTTTATATGTTTTTATTTTAGTATTTCGGCTTATTACTGTTGATTTCAATGTTTTATGTGGTGCATGGTAAGCTTTATTTCCTGCTAGTATTCTTCACTGAACTTCTTGCGATATATCGTTGACTTCATTTAGTCGTGATCCCAGGTAATTAAATTGCCTCACTACTTCAAAATGTCGGTCATCCGTTGTTATGTTTTGTCCTAGCCTTCTACTAGGTTTTATTGTTAGACACGCTCTGATTAGGTTGAGCAATTATTCTCCAGTTTTCTCTCCTCCACATTTTATAAGCTCTGCCGTTATGCTGTCCACTCCCGGTGCTTTGTTATTTTTCATGTCATGTATGCTTGCCCTTACTTCCTGTAGTGTTGCTTCTTCTATTCGAGGTTCAGCTGTATGTCTTGGGACAGACTCGGCCCGTTTCTCATTTGTGCGGTGATCACTCAACAGCTCGGGGAAATGTTCTTTTCATCTAATACCCTTTTTTCTTCTGTTAACCATTTTCCTTGGACGTCCTTGCAAGTTGATGTTCTGGGTTGGAACTCTTTGCTGGTATCCTTTAGAACTCTGTATAGTTCTCTCCTTTCTTTGTTTCTATTAGCTTGCTCTATTTCTTTCAACGGTGTTCATAGCATTTCTCTTTTCTTTCTTCTATAGTTTCTTTGCTTCTCTCCGCATCAGTTGGTACCTTTCGGTTTTTGCTCTTGTAGGTCTTTGGAGTAGTGCCTTTTTTGCTTAATTTCGTTTGCTTATTGTTTCTTCGCATTCATGATCCCACCATGCTTCCTTTTTCTTCCTCTGGCTAATTCCTAGCACCTCTTCTGCCGCACTACGTAAATTATTCTTTAGTCTCGATCACCTTTCTTGCACTCCCTCTTGCTCATCAATTTCCTCTTTATCTTCGTTTCCTCTTACGTGTTCTTCAAATAGTCCCTGAGTAACTTCTTCCTTAAGCTTGTGTGTGTTATATCTTGGTCTTGTGTTGGAAGGAATTGTTAGGGTTTTGTTAATCTTTTCCTTTAATTTTGTCTTTACCAAGAAGTGATCCGATTCGGATATTACCCCTCTCATTGTTCTTATATCTGTAATACTGGAGTGATGTCTAGCCGTTATCAAAACATGGTCAATTTGGTTGATTGCAACTCCGTCCGGTCCAGGTACCCTGGTGAATGTGTTTATGGTGAAAAGTGGTGCTTCTTACTACCATGCTTTTGGATGCCGCAAATTCTATTGTTCTTTTTTCATTGTCGCTCTTTAACTTATGCTTCTTTCTTTTCAGTGGGTGCGTGGACTGAGAATAAGGAGATGTTATTAAATTTAGCAAGATGAAAAGAAAAATAAACTAAATCCCCTCGATTACTATATATATGGAGGTAATGCAATGACGAAGTGCTTCTAGCAACTCGTTTTCTATTTTCTACCAATCCAAATAGTTTTTGAATGTGTATACTTTATTTTACTCTGCATTTGTTTAAGAAGCCAATAATAACTCTGACAACGCTGTTTTTTCACTTTGAGTAGTAAATAGTAATACCGACTTGTTCCTACCGTATACTCTATTACAAAAGCTCGATGCGAAACAATTCTATCATTCAATAGATGTCTGTCATTTCTATATCTTATCTCTTGGAGGTTGAAAATTACTGTGCTAAATAGCTATTTGCTTTAGTTTGATTTAACCTCTGTAAAAGTAAAACCTTGTTGTCATATCTAGCATGCAATCTTCTATTCTCTACAGCAATTGATAAGTGCTAAACATTTCTTCCATCATTATATACATGTACCTTCGTCTATGTATATTTTTATCTCGTCTTAAAGCTTTAATAATCATTTTATTTTTACTACATTATTTTCCCAAACATATACAGGGTGTTTCATTAATAATTGGAAATATTTTAACTGTAGAATCCTGGGCTCAAAATATTAATATTTAACCCAAATCGCTTAGATAAAATGTGGCTCCTTACTGAGATATAGGGTGTTTTATTTAAAAATTTTAAAATGATTTTGCTCCATTACTTTAAAACTATTTGACGTATCCGTATCATATTTGGCAGAAAGTGTAGACACTGTAAACCATGCTAAATTATGTTAAATAAACGTTTGTGGTTACTACCAGAGGCGTACGACAGGGGCAAGTGGTTGGTTGACCCCTCCCAAATTCTACGCCACTGGCGGAATTGCCATTTTAGCACAATTTTTCGATTTTCCAATACTTTTTATGTAAATAACATACTCTTCCTTCGTAACGATAAAGTCATTATTTTTCGAGATATTTAATGTTAAACATAAAGCTGAACAGTTATTTTGATTTTAATGTGTAATAATTATGTGGGTGTTTTTTGTCATAAGATTGCATTTATTACGCAAATGAAACTTTAATCCGTATTAACAAAAAAACATAATGTTATGTAATGAAATTTATTGAAACGAATACATAGATGCATTCAACATAAAAACAAATTGTGGTTCTGAATAGAACCATTTTGTTATACCTAATCTAAATAAAAGAACAATTTTAATAACACGAAAATATCAAAAACCTTTTATAATAAATGTTCAAAGTGACCCCCGTTTACCTCAATAAGTTTATCAATTCTGTTCCCAAACGATCTTTTAACTTTAAAAAATATGTTTGGCTGATTGGCGATAAAATTAGCGGAATTTACTATTTGCTGCCATAGTTCTTGACGATTATTTATTTCTTGTGATTATACCAGCGATTTTTTGTTAATACAGATTAAAGTTTTATTTACGTAATAAATGCAATCTTATGACAAAAAACACCCACATAATTAATACACATTAGAATCAAAATAACTGTTCAGCATTATGTTTAACTTTAAATATCTCGAAAAATAATGACTTTATCATTACGAAGGAAGAGTATGTTATTTATGTAGAAAGTATTGGAGAATCAAAAAAGTGTGCTAAAATGGCAATTCCGCCAGTGGCGTAGAATTTGGGAAGGGCCAACCAATAACTTGCCCCTGCCGTACGCCTCTGGTAGTAGCCAGAAACGTTTATTTAACATAATTTAGTATGGTTTACAGTGTCTACACTTCCTGCCAAATATGATATGGATACGTCAAATAGTTTTAAAGTAATGGAAAGAAATCACTTTTAAATTTTTAAATAAAACACCCTATATCTCAGTAAGGAGCCATATTTTATCTAAGTGATTTTAGTTAAATATTAATATTTTGAGCCGAGGATTCTACAGTTAAAATATTTCCAATTATTAATGAAACACCCTGTATATCGTAACCATAGTAGTTCTATCCTTTCTAATGGGTCTTTCCCTTTCATTCATTTGATTAGCAATCTAGCTTTAGAGTTTCATATCTATTATTTCTTATGGTATGGTATCAATTTTGAATATTTATCTTCCAGCAAATGTTTACAATATTTTTACTTTTGAGCAGCATCCTTTATCAAATAGACGTGTCTGTCTGGGACGCAGTTTTGTCTGTCTGGGACGCCGTTTTGTCTGTCCGGGACGCTGTTTCAGCAGCCAAACCGTAAGAGATAGAGAAAAAAGTTATGAAAGTTATATGTTTGGAATGGCCATGTCAGGTCAGGAAACGAATTTCAGTCACGTGACACTTCCGGTTTTCGAGAAATCACAAAAAAGACCGTTTTTCAAATAGAACGCGTATTAAATAAAAACTGTTTCAGCAGCCAAACGGAGCTGCGACCCTCTGCGCCTTCAAACCTCGATCGTTTAGGCAACCACTTGGACACCTTCCAGGTCTGGGTACAGTTTTTATTTAATACTCGTTCTATTTGAAAAACGGTCTTTTTTGTTTTTTTAAATGAGACATTTGTTTCACTGGACTGCTAGTTGTACCTAATATTTGAAGTAACAAATGGAATTTTGCAATTATTAATAACACTGATATTGTTACAAAGCGCAAAGGACCGTCTTTAGACTAAACGAGTAGATACCCGCTGGTGATAATCAAATAATAGTAATTACGAGGACAAAGTCTTGTTATGGGGATGGCAGCCTCTTGGGGAAAGTTCCACGGAGAAAACCTTCCTCTCGGCGGCGGAGATGTGTGGACTCAATACGCACGTTAATCTTGTCTTGCCTTTTGATTTACCCTGAAAACGCTGCACTAGAAATCAAACAGTATGAAATCTAATACAGTTACATTAAACAACACACCGAAATAAATACAGTTCTTGTCGTGCTGCAAATGTTGAGACCCGTAATAAATCACCCTTGAAAATATACCTGCATGCGTGACCTCATACGGAATACAAACTACGGAAGTTTCGATGGCCTGATGACAAGTCAGCTACATATTGTAGATAGCGATCTGTACGAGTACAACACAGCGGAAATATACTCAAAGTTTACAGGTTACAGAATCTAGATTGAGACGCGGTGACAATCGGAACTAATGTTACAATATAGTAATTTCCAAGTTTCGTATTGGTAACATTTTTACATCTATCATATTGACATTAAATTGTTAACCTTGTTTAAGCTAAATGACACAATAAATCAGAGGCGTACCCAACATTGCGATATGGTGTATTATCAGTTCTTGAATGTTAAAAGGATTGTGGAAATAATGGTGTTAAGTTGAACAAGCAGGCTCTGCTAAACTTTCTATCCCAGCAACAGCGATTTTCACACTTTGAAACACAAAGAATCTGTCATATGACGTTAGTCACTGCACAAACGAAATCTTCTTCCCCACCGTTACTGATTACTTGTCATTTAAAATGTAACCAAACTTTGCATGTTTGACAACTTTCCACATATTGCCAATTCATCAAATATGATCACATCGCCTTTCATGACCTACCTTGAGAGTCAATCTAGTTTCTGTGACTTGTATGCTCGGGCAGGCGCGCGTCCATAGATGCGGAAACAGCAGATGTAGGTCAAAGCGGCAGATGGAGTCGATAGAAAACCTTCGCCGATATGACGACATTGCAGGAACAGTAAAATATTGGAGATATCCAGGTCAAGACTGAAATCAAGTCCTCCGAAACACCAATGGGACGAGAACAGAGCTTCAAAGTAGGATGATGCTTGAGAGGCTTGAAGATCCGGCGAAAAATACTAAAAGTACTAGTAACTCCGACGCGGCAAATTTCATTGGACCAAACGAAAGTCCTCGAACTTGCCGGTAGGTATTTATGGGACTTAACAACATTCCTCTTTCTGCCGGTATAGAATCAGTGGCAACGTTAGTCTTTCAAATCGTAAGAACGTCATTCATAGTAAAATAGACGAATAGAATGGGTTTCAAATCTCCACTGTGTAGAACCATATGCGGAAAGTGTATAGAGTCTGCATTAGTGACTCTTGAATTTGATGGCAGTATATTTGCAAAATGTTGTGGCAGTCATTTGTTCATGAACAAACCTTTCACTGATTTTCGAAAGAGGGCGAGATAAGTAACTTAGTAAAAATTTAGAACGGAGCTCCGCAATATGCTACGATACCATATACAGTTTTTGAGATGTAATAATACAAGGCTTCGAAGTATGATTATGGGAGACCAAAAGAGGCAAAGTATCGTAATATTTATTGATATTACAACCTTTACAAACAGAGGTTCTGAGTATTACACTCAAGTGGCACACAGTTTTTAGTATGAAAATAGCAGAAACTAGCAGTAGGGACAGGATTTAAACTATCAAAGTAACACTATTTTCTTATTGTGCAACCAGTTATCGACATATAACCCGATATAATTATACAACAGAGATCTGTATTAATACATAGAGGATTTGAATTGCTCATACAACACAGGAGAGTTGTACTTCTCTTTCAACGCGTTGTAGTACCAATGTTTATGAGAAAAACATTCTACACAAAATCCATGTACAGTTACATCTGATACTCTGTGTAGCTGCTATCGTATGTGCCAACATTTTCAAATTTGTTACAAACCTGCTATGGCCAGGCAAACCATTAATGATAGTGTTAGACTTTCACATTTGTTTGAAACATTTTGAGGTACACTTGACCAAGGTATGTTCGACTTAGCATGTGGATATCATTCCGTCATAATAGAGTTGTTCACGTATATACTCTGCGGATGATCGATACGGGTGGAACAGTAGACAGCGTCACTATTAAATGCGGAAGATAAATTCGAGTTGTTCGCACCGGAGTAGTTCGTTCTTTCCGGCTCTGAATGCGTAATTAATGGAACAATTCCGAGAGAATAACTTGCAACGGAAGACAAGACGAGGTTCCTAATTATTCCGCGCTCGTAAGTTAATATTTAATTTTATCATGGCGCGCGCAGTAAATTTAGCACAACAATTTATAATTTTGATGAAAAATTAGCCTGCCGGGAATCGGAGGAGGCCGACGCACCCGCCCTTTATTATTATAATGCCGTTCGTCTTGATTGCACCCCGTGAATAGTAATCTCGAGCAATATACAAATGAGCGGCCGGGCGTAGATATTCATGGAAATGTGCGGGCGCACGCACGTTCCTGCAGGACCTGTCAGCAGGCTGACACGACAGCAGGAATTCTAATGCGTACCACCCTGAATTTACTACGCTACGCTGGACTCCCTGCTGTCCGACGCCGATGTAACTCCACTAAATCCTAATGCGAGCGTTTCTATGATTTTGGGACGCCCTCGCTCGGGGATTCACCGCGACCTTTGGCTTCCTTGGAATTGACGCCCAACTCGCACAACTTGCAATAACCGCACGGACAGAACCGTTTTCCGCTATCGTGGGGATGATGTTCGCCTGCTTTATCTCTCTATTAAAATCTTTTTACCTTGTTGTGATCGTAAGGACTAACTGTGGGTAATGGAAGTGTTCTGGAAACTGCTAGATACGGAAATCAAGTTCGTCGCGACGCCTGGTCCGTTTAAGAGGTATTAATTAATACCTCTTAAACGGACCAATTGGTCATCAAAATTCAGTTGTTCTCAAAGACGATTTTATGATATGGGCATTTTGCTTGTGAAATACTCTCGTTTTCGTTGTGTGTCACTCAAATGCCTACTGTTTCGTATTAGGAAATTTCTTTGAAAACTGTGAATCCTGATCGTTTTATTTCGTTAGTTTTTATTTGGTTTCAGGATTATAGAAATCTACGTGAATTTGATTGATAGCTACAACTCCGCATAGAAGAAATTAGTTTATACAGGTAGTACAACAAACTACAATTGAAACAATAAATGTTCACAACAATTTGCAGAAAGTTGCTGAAAAATATGTCGCTCAGCACCTTTGATAAAATGACACAGTAGTACATATAGATTCTCAAAACAACCAAAATGAGGACCACAAACTTCTGTTATATTCACTTTCGCAACAAATAAGGTAGATGATTAGGCACTTTTTCTTCCACTTGGCCGTTAGTAGGACGGGAGCGTGTCTTTCTGGTACGGTGCCAAGTAAGTGAATTGAATATAAATGTTTTATTGAGAAACTTTCCCTTGATGTAATAACTTCACCAGGAAGGCTCTGTCAATATTTGCTAACATTTCTAAGCTCACTTGTTTTTTATTGTACAGGATTTACGCGCCATATTGCTAATTCGGCAGAGAAGGTTATCCTTTGCAGAAAGTTGTTCTTTGTTTGGAACTTTTCTTTCTACGGCATTTTTAGGATTATAGTACGGAGGGCACGATGGTTAACTTAGTCTTATGAGGCGTAAATTCATTGACACTCTTGCTGCAGTAGTCAAAAACAGACACTAAATGTTCACGATTCAATAAATAATTCCCTTCGGACCTACTTGACCTCATAAAATGGATGTAGTAAATTTCCCGGTGGCGCTTGTCGTGGAATATTGAATTTATGCCTGACCTTTAATTGCAAATTTGTAAAAAGCAGGACTTTGTAGCTACTAAGTGACATATCAGCAGAATAATATTTGATTAGAATAACCAACCTATAGCAATTACATCGTAATAGTCTATATAAAAAGTGATAAAAATACCTCTTCAGTCATGCCTTGGAATTTGAACGTATGTTGTCACTTGTATCATTATAACCTCAAATTACATTCTTGGCAGAAGCTGCTTGCTGTTAACAGTATTTTAGAGTTTGTTTGAAGTTTAATATTTTTTTAACGAAGCTGGGACATAACATTCTCTGATTTGCAAAAGGCATAGGTCACGAGGAGACATTTTTTGATCACTCCTTATGTACATATTGTTTTAGTCCTGATCGTTTTAAAGTACTACAATACGAAAGCTCTTGTTCGGCTATTACAAAATATTTATTTAATAAAAAAGTTGTAGCAAACTAATTCTTGGAGAATATTAGAAGCTATTTATGATCTTGTTATACATGAATTAGAATATTTGTTTGCTATAAAAATATATTTCGGTTCCATGGAACCTTCTTCAGTTTATACGTTTAACGGTTAAATTTACGTTGAATGTTTGAAAACAAAGTAGTGCCATTGCGAGGTGAATAATTGGTACTCTCGTTTTTTCCTATGTAAATACGACTTTTATCTCGACATTCGAAGAGATAAAGGAGGTTGCAGTTATTTCAGGAGCGCTCCTGAAATACGTCATGCTTATCAAATTTGACATTGGCACTGACATAAGAGCACTTCAATACACCAAAGTTTTTAAAATGCGGCGTACCGTATAACGTCATAATGCATCTCCCAATAGTACACGGTTAATTAAAATAAGTAACTCAGGAAAATCAATTACTCAAATCTTGCCCAAATGACGAGGAAACATTTCTAATGACTCAATACATGACATTATCTTTGATTAATATTTGAAGCAATGAAATGCATTGATTAAGGATGAAATTTAGCAGTAAAGGTTAGCAGCGCATGTCTCCGTTATGGATGTGGAAAAATTATTCTCATAACATACAAGCCACTTTTCTTTGGATATAATCCGATGTAAGCAGTTGTTTTAGAATTATTGTGTTGAGATTTAGTGAATGTAAAAAACAAAGATTTTTAATTTGAATGTTTGCTTTACAGCAAATTATTATAGAATATTGTTAAATATATTTTCTGTAATTAATAGCTACTGGGTTTTTAAAATTTCCATCATTTCAGAGATTACTGTTTCTTTAATTTATGTGGTTTTAAGTGAAATTAAAATTGTGAAAGTTTTTAACTGCGTGAGAAAAGTGAGCTGGATTTTATTTAATCTTTTCTTAAAATTTTGTTTAGTTTGGCCACTGTATTTAGCTCCGCAATTTTTACAGTTTACCTGACTTAAACCGGGTGACCACGAAAGTTGTTATCACCCCTAGTTTTTCCCATGGTTTTCAAAATAAAAATTATCAAACTTTTAGGGTAAAATGCACTTATAGGGTGAAATTTTTTAGAGTGAACAAACATTTAAAATCACTTCCGGTTCAACCGGAAGTGTTAGCAACTTTTTTACTTTAAATAGAAACCTACCATTTTGATTCAATATTTGAAATGTGCACAAAATAGTATATTGTCTAACTAGTGCTGAAAGTTGGATATTTCACACGAATGCGATAGTTGAGCCGAAGGCTCGTGGCTCATTCGCAGAAGTGTGAAATATCAAATCCGCACGTGTTATACACTATACTTTTCCGACGACCACCTACTTAATTTACATTTTGGCCAAATAAATAAAAATTGATGCCTTTGTAATAAATGTTTTATTATAACTAATTTTAACAAACTAATTTTACGAATGCTAATTTTACTATTAATTCCACTGAAAAAAGATATTATGAACAAAGACAATGGAACAAAGCACATGTATTATAATTAGTTTTGACATGTATAATAACTATGCTGGTTAAATGTATCAATCAATTTAAAAAAAAATCATTTTTGAGTGGTAAAATTAATAGTAAAATTAGAACAATTTTTTAAAATAATTGGAACTTGTGAATCAGTCTGTTCACAGCAAGACGAAGAAGGTAAAGATTCTATAATTTGAGTAAAAATACTTGAAGCCTGTTTTGAACCAATTTGTTGTTCCAAATTATTATGACCGGACGATGAAGATGTCGAAGCTACAGATTTAACTATTTTATTGGAAATCGCCATTTTATTTGAGATAGATTCGTTAATGTAGTTTTCAGCCACGGTGCTGGACTTCCAACCACCGTGACGTTTCAATGTCAGTAGGTCTTCACCTTGATCAACCAGAATAGTGGCCGAAGACCTTCTAAATGAATGTCCTGTATAGGATTCTGCATCTGGCAACTTTAAGAATTTTGCCATTTCTCTCGGCATGCTTCCAAATTTATTAATACCTACATATTGAGAGGTACATTTGCCTTTTTGAAAATTTTAAAAGAATCGTTGGTTGGATGCAGAAGATTTTTTCATTCTGAGCGCTGCATACTTCTTATAAATGTCGTAGAATTTTCCAGTTACAGTGAAACTGCGAGAAGTCTTGTTTTTTGTGACTGGAATTCGTACCAACAAAGCCGAATTTAAATCTTGCAAGTCTTGAATTTTGATATTGCATAATTCTATTCTTCGTAATGCTCCGCTCAATCCAAAAATTAACGCTACCTATTAGAAATTACATACCTTATTATTTTTTGCAAACAGTAGCATATTATTAGGCACCTTTGTTAATAAGTAAATGTCATCGGGAGTGATCTCAATAAATTTATTAATGTCTTCTGGATTTAGGGTATTTGATTTTTTGGCCACGTGCCCATCGGATTGCCGTTTTAAAAGAGCTTTAAGTTTACAATAGGTAGCAATGTTGACATTATGTTTGACTATAAGTGATGACCGCAACATAGAGTATATTGACCATAAAGTGCTGCTCTTATATGTTTTTAAAAGGTGTCCAAAATACGCTAGCAGGACATTCTCCGAGAACGAATTAGCTTAATTTTCAGTTGTCCACTTCAGAAATCTATTGTAGGCAATGTCATATCTAGGTTTTGATAAAAAAGGCAGCAATATTTGGGGGTGTTGAATTCCTCTCCGGTAAATCCGAATCACCGTCTGTATCCATCTAGGTCAAAAATAGCTAAAATAAAATAAATTAATATTTGATTCTTTATAATATAAATCAAATTTACCACTTTTAACAGCAAAATGAAACAATTATTGTTTGAAGATCAACTACAATTGTCATACTATTTCTGTAACATTAACTTACTAGATTTTTGAACCGGCTTGTTTCGCGGGAGACCATGTCGCACTAGTGTTACAAGACGGAAAACGCACGCTCCACGTGACCTTTTCAGGTGACCTCTGCAATGTGTCACTTTCGGTGACACCAAGCCATGCCATTTTTGGCATTTTTCGTAGTGGTCGTCGGAAAATACCTTTTCAATGATGTAGCACACATTATAATTTGTTTCAAAAATGGCCTCCTGAGTTATTTTCTAACAAATCCCAAAGATGGCTTTAAATTCGTTAAAACAAAATAACTGTTAGATAGTAGGCCATGGAAACGTTGAAATGGTTGGTGTCAGATTGTATAATAATGTCTAATTAATTTGTTAGAGAAACACGGATGAACTAACAAGTATTTTACGGATGACCGTATTTTCGAAGAAATAAACCGAAATTACTCTTTTCTTTCAAATAGCAGCATATCTTTTATTTATTACCGTCAGTTAGCGTACTAAATCACCTTTGCAATGATGCGTATCAAGTTTTGAATTTTATTTTAAATAGTAGATGAATTTAACGAATTCACGGCCATCTTTGAGATTTGTTAAAAAGTTACTCAGGAGGCCATTTTTGAAACAAATGATAATGTGTGATACGTTATTAAAAAGGTAATTTTTTGCAGATTTCAAATATGAATCAAAATGGTAGGTTACTATTTAAAGTAAAAAAAATTGCTACCACTTCCGGTTGAACGGAAGTAATTTTAAATGTTTGTTTACGCTAAAAAAATTTCACCCTATAAGTGAATTTTACCCTAAAAGTTTGAAATCTTTATTTTGAAAACCATGGGGAAAACTAGGGGGGTAACAACTTTCGTGGTCACCCGGTATGTTAGATTTGCTATTAATTTCTATTTTGTATTTTAAATCATGGAAAAAAATGTAATATGATTTTTAAATGCTGTTAACAAATTGTACTTTTTAAATCATTTTTCTATTAATTGTAATAGCCTGGGGATGTAAGGAAATGTTACAAAAGTTGATCCTTTATTATGTTGATTATTATTAATTACTGTTACTAGAAAGTGTGGTTGTATATTAGTTGTTTGGTTTTTGTTTTAATTTTTTGTTTTTATAATGTCTGATATTTTTGTTGTTTGAGGTATTTTAATTTTAATTAAGTATTGTTTTTGAACTTTTTGAATGTAGTAAGTAATATTGCCCTTTCTACTAAATTGTTAATTCATTTTCTGTTTATATTTTATGGTAGTAATTAAATTTAATCTGTTAACAATCAAAAACTCACCCTGCATTTTCAGTTTTGTGGGATAGGGAAGTCATTACAAATCAATACATAATATGCGCTCAGATCATACCTGCGGTAATTCTGGTTAAAACAAGAGTAACGATTTGTGTCGTCTGTAGTATAAAGTATTATAGTAGTGAAACGGTAGACCCCTTATGAGCCAGCGATCTTCTTGCCCTAAGCCAAATCACAGTACAAGGTAGCTATCGTTACTACTTTAATACACTTGTAGTTCATGTAAAACTTTTATTTTTACAGACGACGGTATACAAGTAATATGAATTCTAAAAAATACTGTTTATATAGTTTTAAACTTGAAATGTGATAGAGCTAAACTTACATGTTTTATGTTTAGCTAGCTACAAAAACCATTAATCTCACTTAGAAAGAATAAAAGATCAAAGATCTACAAAAATTATTTTGTTAATACATTCAGAAACAGCTGGTCAGGAGTAGCTCGTCAAAGCATGATTAATAAAGAACTAGAAATATCGTCTGCCAATCTTTAGTAATATTAGTAGCATATCAAAAGCAGTATTTATGACTTGTTGCTTCACTTACACGTATATAGATAAAATATGGAGTAAATTCACAAAAGCAATCTAATTTTCCAATGTATATAAGCACAAATTGGTAGTTCATTAAATGTGGAGCAGAAATTCAACAAGCTTTCAATTAATTTAATTCAATTGTTCTCTTCTGTTAATGACAAAAAATTATCATGTTGCTACGATACGGTGTTATTCTACCATTAATTGGAAATTAGGTTTGATAATATTTACCACAAATGGAGTAAAGTTTGATTACATAAATTACAATCTAACATATTCTTAAATATTGTCTTTTTGCTTATAACTAATATTGCTTCATAGCGTTTCACTCACAAACGTTTTTAATTAATAAGCATTGATTTTTGAGTTCCGCACTTTTCACGTCGCTTGTCTCTTTTCTGTTGCCTCCATTCAGGAATTGCTCTTTGCAATTTTCTAGATTGTCCTTCATCTTGCTTTACCCTTCAGCTTGCTCGCAATTTTCACAGTCCTTTGCTTTTATTGATAACTACGCTCCTCTTATGCACGTAACAACCTTTTTATGTCAATTACTTTCGTTTGGTCTGCCTTTACATGTGCACAAACCTATCATTTTAATTATATTACTTTATTCACAAACCAAATTTAAACCCTCTAAAATATGCTTTGCCTTTGCGTGCCTTTATCCGACTAATTACTGTTTCTCGCATCTCATAATCAATGCATCTAATATTTTTATTTTGTTTAAAGTTGCAATTATATAAAATATATTCTAACTCTGTGCTTTATTGATTTGGTGGAATATTTTGTACTGCAAACAGAGCCAAGTTGTGGGCTTAGTACCATTTCAATATACAGAGAGATTTTCTTTACTACGAACACGGCAGACGATATGTCGAATTTACAAATGCCGAGTATTTGACATTGACAGTTCTCGTATTTTGTCAGTAGCTAATATCTGCTGTCATTTCTATCTTAAAATCGATAACTACGAAGCAACGAACCAATGCAAATTGTAAGATGGTATTATCAGAGTCCAACGGTCCGGGAAATTCAAAATTCTTTCACAACATTTGGAAATAGGCGTTCTTTATCAGTAGTGTACCTACACGGGTTCTGCCTCACTTTTGACCTTGAAGTTTTTTTAAGGTCACGGGCCTAGCCGAGGTCAAGGTCACGGGCCTAGCTGAGGTCAAGCTCACGGGCCTAGTCGGGGCCAAGTTCATTGGCCTAGCCGGGGTCATTGACCTCACATAGGCCACTTCCAGTTCCCATGATGAATTTTTGGGGCTAAAAGTGTAATTTTAAAATTTTACAAGATTCCCACGATGAATTTGAGGGTTAAAAGTCTAATTTTCACAAGATTCCCACTATGAATTTTGGGGCTAAATGTCTAATTTTGAAATTTTACAAGATTTCTACGCTTATCAAAATTTTCCCAGGCTCAACAGGATGTGAGTCATCGTCTGAGAATGCAAACTTGTTGAGACTTGCAGATGTGGGAGTCTAGCAGGATGTTATTGTCTACCAATTGCACAATGACCTCCATTGTTTGAGAAATCTGCACGATTGCAAAAAATAATTAGACAATGAAGTCTTTGTTGTCTAGAGGATTTTTTGCTGACCTCCATTATCAGAAAACCGGATGTTATTGTCTGGAGCTTGAGACTTGTCCAGACATGTTTGAGAAATGTGCAAGACTGGTAAAAATTGAACAATGAAATCCATTGTTTGAGAAAAATCTGCCCAACCCCTAAATTGAATGGATTCTTTGTTCGGAGATTTTTTGCTGATGTATAAAATTATTACAAATATATTATGCATCACTGACCAACCTGGAATATTCCTGTAACCAATTTTATAAGCACAATGGTGTAATAAAACAACAATGTAAAACCATAGTAACTTTAACGCGATTGCTAATGTAGTGAAAGGCAGGCCCTCAAACCATTTTATACAGTGCATCCCACTAAATGTTTCGTTAGAATTTGGTAAGCTTTTAACTGCGTGGTTTTCCAGACTTCTCAGACAATGAGCGGTCGCAGATGTGGAAGAGAGTTGAAGATATTTCCTCTCTCACTTTGTCAACATGGCAGGTGGACTTTTTTGCATTATTACATAGTGCTTTTCATAAAAACTAACGAAAAATATTCTTATGGGAACTAGAAAAAACCTTAAGGGTTAGCACTGGGGTGAGCTTTTAGAGGTAACTATTTTTACCGATTTCAACAATACTTTTCGAAAGCTAAACTGCATTTTCTCTTTGAATATCTTTTTATTTAACGAGTAAAAACCCGCCTTAAGTTCCCATAGCTTGTGAAAAAATACATCCTTCTTTTTTTTTTGCTGATTTAAATTGTCAACGTTTTGTTGACATGGAAATTAAAAACAATGTTGATAACAATTCAAAGTAAATACATTTCTTGATTATAAATATCATATTGATAACTTGTGTATTGTAGAAATGGAAATACTTTCATAACCAATACAAAATACTTTGATTAAGAAAAATTGCAGTGCACGTTGAGAAGAAAATCCTTTCACATATTTATTTTACTTACATGTAATAATATATTACGTTCAAAGATCGGTAAGTGCTTTGGAACAGGCCGAAAAAAGTCCGAAGGGCCGGCTTTTGCTATTTTTGAGGTCTGTTCGAGTCTCGTATAACATTTTTTGTGCTGTTATCTATTAAAAATATACATTTGAACATTACAAATATAGTTTGTCTAAATAAAGTGCCCGATTGCTGTTTCTATAGTAACCAAATACAAAACAATTTTCTATAACAGTCCTAGGACCGTTATATTCATAACGGGTCTGTTATTTTGTTATTGTCATACCAACGAACAAGGATACGAACGACCTTATCGTCACAGGTACCGAACCCGAAAACAAGTAAAAATGGGTTGGTAGCACAAAATAGTATATTAAAGTATGAGTGGATAACAAGGTCTTTAAAACACGCGCGAGTTTTCGAGCACGACGGCGTAGCCCGAGTGCTCGAAATAGAGCAAGTGTTTTAAAGACCAGTTATCCACGAATACTTTACGCTATTTTTTATTATACCTCCAATACTGGAAATAAATTACGCACTAAAAACTTAGAAATAATTTTTGTCTGGATAAATCGAAAGGGCATAATAATATTGCTACTATAGTTACGAGAATTGTTTACATTTTTGTCGCGTCCACGTCCGTTGTTGCATTGAGTCGTTTCCTTGACAAACATTAAAGCTCGGCGAGCTTTAATAGCCTGTTTTCGCACGTTCAGGCGTGCTATAAACGGCGATTCTGATGCAGGTATAATAAAAACATATTTTAGATGTATGGACCAATTTTAAATCTTATGTGACGAATTTGATTTCATTTTTTAAACTTGACCAAACTGAAAAGGGTTAAACATTAGCCTAAATATATTTTTGGAAAAAATTAAACATTTTGAAGTGTCTATTTTTAAAAATGTATACCTGCTGTTTCCTCCATACTTAACATATTTTGTAAGACTTGGATGTTAAAACTTTCTTTATTTTTCTGTTTAGAAGTTAGGTCAATGCAAAACTTCGATTTTTGAAGCACGATATCTATCGTTTGACAAAATCCTTACTTAATGACAATTGCTAGAACTGTATATCGTACAGGTAGAAGGCGCAGGTGCAATGCATATGCGTTTGATTCCTATTTTATATCAAGCAATCAATTTGTGTGGAAGCTAATAATATGTAATTCTTCTACACAAGATCTTTTTCTCCGCGCTCATATATTTTATTGTCCTCGTTTTCTATTTTTTATGTGTAGTAATGGTAGGGTACGGGTGTAAAAATGGGTACTGTTGGAACTCTTTAATCACGGCAAAACTTTAAGTAGGACATCGACCATATGACCAGTTATTGTCTAAGGTACCTGATAGTTCGCATGCCTAGACCTTGTCCATTACAAACAATAAGAAATTCTATCTGACCATCCATCGTATGTGCGAAGTATAAATAAAAATTTTGATGAAATTCAAATACTTTTAAAAATGTTGAAATGCGATTTTGATATAATTGCCTTAACCGAATCTTGGAGGGTGTTTGACCCAGAAAATTTTAAACTTATTGGCTATGATACTCTTTATAATTATGGCGAAATTAACCAAAACGATGGAGTATTTGTATTTATTAAAAGCTCCTTAAATTATAATTATCAAGTAATTAACATTGGTTTAATAAAATGTTTAAGAATATTAATTAATATTAAATCAAAATTATTTGGGGTAACTGTTCTGTATAGACCGCCTTCTACTAATGTTGACGACTTTAACGAAAATTTTAGGAATTATTTAACACAAAATTGTAATCAATCAGAAGAGATAATAGTTGGAGACATGAATATCAACATCCTCCAAAATTCACATTATGTTAATGTTTATCTGAATAATTTGTCTGAATTTGGTTTTTTGTCGTGTGTAAACAGTCATACCAGATTTCAAAACGGCGTTGGAAGTTGTCTAGATCATATTTTCATAAAATCTAAAGCGGATAAATCAAATATAATTCCTATAATATTGGAAACAACTTTTACGGATCATTTTACTACTTTGTTAAAATTGGTTACAAAATCAGAAACTCAAGGAAAAAGAAAAATATTTAAAACAGAAAAGATAAATTATACCAAACTAAACGAAATTTTAAGTAATGAAAGCTGGCAAACTGTTTTTGCACACGACAACCCTGATATATCAACAGATAACTTTGTTAAAACTTTACAGGTGGCCATTAAATCATCCACAGAAATTTGTGAGCGGAGAGCGAGAGAAGCAGCCAGAAAGCCTTGGATAACCAACGGTTTAATTATATCAATTAAAAAACGAGATAGTCTATTTCAGCAATACAAAAAATACAATGATCAAGATGCATTGCGTGAGTATAAAATTTACCGAAACAAAATAAATAGTTTAATTAGAAAAGCCAAGAAACTTTATTATGAAGGTAAAATTACAAACTATAAAGATCCAAAACAAATATGGAATGTGATTAATCAGTCAATAAACAAAAATAGAAAACTTTTTGAAATTAAATCAATCAAAGTTGAAAACAGTCTAATAACAAATAAGAAAGAAATTGCAAATGAGTTTAACTTATATTACATAAATGTAGCAGAAAATATGGCAAATAAAATTCTAAATAGTTCTTTCCAAATTAATGAACCCACTGATAAAAATGTTTGTGATAAAACTATTTTTGTACGTCCCACTAACGAAAGTGAAGTCAAAAATTGCATTTTTACTCTTAACGAGAATAAAGCCCCTGGTTTTGATAGGATTGATGCGCAGACACTGCGTAGGATGTCCGAGCACGTGGTACGGCCCCTTGTGCACATTATAAATAACGTATTTGAGACTGGTATTTGTCCAGAACATTTTAAGGTAGCTATTGTGAAACCTTTATATAAATCCGGTAATAAAGAATTAATTTCAAACTACCGTCCGATATCTATTATATCCAATCTTGGAAAAATATTTGAAAAAATTTTTAAGCAAAGGCTGGTGTCATTCATAGATAGTAATCACCTGCTTTCTGATAAACAATTCGGTTTCCGGCATCACCTCAGTACTCAAAATGCAATATCCTTGTTAACTAAAACACTTTATGAAAATTTAGATAAAAGCAAACCAACTTTAGCTGTTTTTATTGATTTAGCAAAAGCTTTTGATACCATTAGTCATAATAAATTATTAAGTAAATTAAATAATCTAGGTATACGAGGTAAAGCTAATCAATTAATACAGAATTACTTAAGTAATCGAAAGCAGTATGTACAATTGAATGATACCAAAAGTGATACACACATGGTAAAATATGGTGTTCCACAGGGGACCGTGCTGGGTCCGTTGCTATTTATATTGTATTTAAATGATTTATTGATAATGAATAGTGAGGGCTCGTTGATATCCTATGCAGATGATACTGTAGTAGTCTATCAAGCAGAAAATTGGAAAGTTTTAGAAAATATTGTTAGTAGAGACCTTACTAAGAATGTGAATGGTTTAAGCAAAATTTATTAACAATAAATGTAACCAAAACAAAATTCTTACCTTTTACTTCTTATAAAAACTTTTTACCAACTTTTCAACGAATTAAAATACACGATTATAATTGTGATATTAACAACTGTAAATGTAATATGTATATCCAGAAAGTAGAAGAAATAAAGTATCTGGGAATCATTTTAGATTTTAGCTTAAAATGGGATAAACATATATATGCAGTTGTAAAAAAATTACGTAGTTTTATATACATTTTTAAACAATTAAGAGAATTCTTACCATTTCATATTTTGAAACAGATATATAGTGCGCTTGTTGAACCACATCTTTCATATGGCATAATAGGGTGGGGAGGAATATTAAAAACAAACTTAATCTCTTTGGAGATAGTACAAAAACAAATTATTAAAATTATATTCAAGCAAAGTAGAAGGTATGATACGAATAAGCTTTATAGTGAAACTAAAATTTTAGATATTAGGCAAATTTTTTCTAAAACTATACTGCAACAAGTGTTTAGAAATAAACATATTCTTACTAAGAATGTCATCGATCACGATTACGCAACTAGAAATAAAACATATAATATAATAAATTTACCTGCGAATAAAAAAAGTATTGGAAAAAGAAGCTTTGAATCTTTTGCCATAAAAATATATAATTTATTGCCATTAAATATTAAAGGTATAAGAACCTACAGAGCCTTTAATGCAAGTGTTTGTGACTGGTTAATACATTATTCTAGACAATTATTACATGAAATATTTAATTAAAATTTAAATGAACTGAACTCCAATGGCTTTCCGGCTGCATCTCTTATCGCCTATCCACTAGCTATTCTTGTTTATGAATTGTATTGTGTAAATTGTGTAAATAAACCTCAAATATATATTATTATTTAGAATGCCCGCACACAAGCTTTTTTTAGCTTTCGCGGGGACATTGTACTATTTTTGATTTTAATTTTTTTATGTTGATCGTAATAGGAATGCGATATACCTTTATTGTGTTATAATTATGTTGATGTGTGACATCAGCATTACTAAGTCTTTTATTGTACTTCAGAATTGTCATATGATATAGTTTAGTTAATGTCAAAGCATTTGAATCCTGATACAAGATATATGTTTAATAGTGTCGAGGTTTTACAATTGATGATATTATGGTCAAACATATAATAATAAACTTTTGTACGGAGATCTTGAATCTGAATTCAAATGTTTTATTAGGTCATTAAGTTTCAAGATACTTTCGTAACTTATTTTTTAATGTTTTCATAGGTGAAACTTAACTTACAAATATTACTGAAAATGTTTTTATTGTTTAATATAGACTAAAACTGAAGTCTTTAAGTATGTACACAAATAATGTAAATAGTAATCAATATACAATATACATCGTGGAGGTAACCAGGTAAAGTGTAGATTAACTACTCTTGGTGCTTTTAGGGTTGTTGTCGTGACGTTGCCGATGTGGTTTGTTATTTTACTAGATTGATATAATACCCGATATAATAATTTTGTTTATTGTTCATTGAAATGTTAAACAGTGTTTAACATGATCGCATCCTCGAACGTTAAGATACATTTAACATGCATCCAATCATTTAACATGCATTCACTATAGCAACATCACACATATTCATGGTACATTTCGATTTAGCAGGTTTTAGTAATTATTATTGATTCAAAATGATTGCCTCAATGAACAATAAACTAATGAACGCATTTCGAGGGGTAACCGTCTTAATATTTCTCACATAAATTACCACTCTTACCACACTTCAGCATAAGCGTAAGATAAGCGGGCATAAACTAGCAGCTCAATTTCGGGGGGTTCGGCTCTACAATTGGTTACGCGGGTGCCTAATTACAACAACACACAAAAAAATTAACAAACATACCTTAGTTAAGTAAGAATCCGTAACAAGTACGAAAGAGCAGAATCCCATAATATTCATTGAATTAATCCAGTCAGCTATCCACGAAATTACACGAGTGGGCTGAGGACAGTGTACACTACACCTACACAACCATTAGAAAATAATCCTCTCATATGGCACAACGAAATTTACGTGCGTTCGGCACGAGAGACGCTAGCAAAAGAGGACGCGGTTTAGAGGAGACGCAATACCGTACGCACCTGCAGACAACAAATAATAAAGAAGACATGGTGATCTAGATATCGGCCTGGAGAAGGATAAACAATTCACGAACTGTATGTGGCGAAGCAAGTTCAGCGACTGCAAAATGTAAACAGCAAAGGCGCTTGAATGGAGTCAACCAGAATAGCGCAAGATGAACGACAAAAATAATATTATGGAATCGAAGGGTGGCGCCTTTCGACAGTAACATTATTTATATTTACGGGTTATAAAGAATAATTGTAGAAATTATAGAGCATAGGGGAGCAAAGCGTCCGACATAGCGTAATTTTTCTTACATACAATTCGCCCTAAGATTTTTTTCCTGACGTCATGTACGTACGAAGCAATCACAAAAATGATCTAAAATATGACTGTGTCTGTTTTCCTTGGTTTAGTAGAAGAGAACATTCTAAATAATTTGCATACTTGCTCCATATGCACATGACGTCAGGAAAAAGATTTCTAGACTAAGCTGTACTTAGATGCAACCAATACAACTGTTGCAAAAGTAAGTACTCTACTGGGAACTATCAGGCCTAAAGTTCAGTTTTATAAAAAAAGTTACTATCACTTTATTCGTAACAACAGGAATATGTTTACAAATCTATAGAGGTTGTACTACATTGAGAGGGAATCATATTGGTTAACAAAACTGTAGACTAAAACCGCACTGACATAGCCGTTATAAGTCAATCGAGTAAACATGTCAGTATCATTGTACCTTATATCTACTAACTACTACTTTGCAACAATGAAAGCTGAAAAAGTCACTAAATATTCAAAATTGGCAAACCCAAATTTAACTTACGTGGCATTTAAATCAAGTTACAGTATTTCCGATAACAATTAGGTCCCAATTGTACGAGAATGTTTGAATGTGTGATAAAATGCATTTGTTTTTCTACACAATAATTGCTTTGATCAAGGGAATATTGATTCATATAACAAAGGACTCCTTGATATATATTGCTAAGGACAATTTTTGGAAGCCTCATATTTTAAATAATAATTATTAGTAATTTATAACATAACCAACACTACAGATATTAATTGTAAAAATGTCCAGAAAGTGTAATAATTTAAAGTTCAGATATATTAGTAGACTTGGCATTTCATGCAACTAAAAACAAATTTGTAAAACAAAACAAAAAATGGGGGCAGCTTCATCAAGAGTCAATTGTGTTTTTTGCTAAGCTCCCCAATAAACGATATTTATATGCAATTAAAATACCCAAATTTACCAAAAAGTTGTGTTATTATTGAGAGAGAGTGCCCAGGGTGATTTGTGAAACGTTTCTTTTGTATTGACCTTCCGCAACAGGTAGAACAAGACATCAATTGGTCAAGTGCAAGCCAGATTATTTCAAAGTGACTTTATGGAGATCCAGTCGGTTTTGTAATACGTGTACAAGGTTCATAGGCGAGCAGTATACGTGTGGTTCAGCGTAGTCCTATAGTGGGCCCCCCAGCTATCCAAAGGTCATCCAAGTACAGCCGATATCGAGGTAGAAAACGAGAGCAGATTCGTGCCTTGCTGACAGCAAGCTGGTAACAACATCCTGTCCTGAGCATTGTAACACGTTCAGCGTCCAGGTACCCCGCGATCAGCTTAGAAGCCATCTAAACGTCAAATTTTGCCTTTTTGTGATTCTGTTCGAATAGCGTCGGTTTGCGTACAACTTCCGGTAGTGGCGTCTCTAAAAGTTTTTTTTTCTTGACATAAACAATTTAAGTAAAACACGGAGCTTGTTTACGTTATTTTCGACACCAGGCAACCATCTTGGAATAGTCAAGGTCCCGTCAGGTAGAATTATCAAACTAGAAATTCCCGTCAGTTAAATATAAGGAGCATACAGAGTGCGGACAAATAATTGTTTAACCGAACTTTAGATGATTATAATTATTAAAGTAGCAGTTTAATTTTGGATGTAGCGCCCTAACCCTGTAGAGAGAGTAATTTTATTAATTATAAAATTAGAATAAAAAATATTAGCCGGACACTTTACAAAACCCTATTGAGATAGTCATTTAAATGATTAATAAAATTATAACAATATATATTTTAATGTGTTACTAGTTTAACAATTTGTCGCTTTTAATAGTTATAACAAAGATACTATTTGGAACCAACCTAATGAGGTATAAATCAAAATCGTTTTAAAATAAGAAAAACAAAACTATTGCTGCTATTTGTATAAGAAAGTGTTCCTGTTCCAGTTGAATTTACAATCACCATTAATTGTTCAGATTTAAATCGTTTTAAATTTACCTTCAAGAACTAACTGCAGTACATTGTATTCTTTCCTGAAAGATTAACTACCACGAGGAATGTATTTAGTGCAGATTTAGCCAGTGGTGGCATAAATTTTGCAGCAGGAATTTACGTGTCTCCTTTGTTTTGAGAGTCAAGGCATAAGATTTAATAATTAACTGCCGAAAGTCACCACCAAACAGACAAAGTTTCTAACGACCTTGTTGAAAATAACTTCAAAGATCACATTAGGAAGCCGAGGCTAAATCCCGTCAACTGCATGTTTTGCAAACAGCTCAAGTAAATACTAAATATAGGACAGCATGCAGTGTGTGTTACAAAGTGGACATAAAAGCAAAATATGAGAACGAAGAATTCGTTCAATTTCGAGCCGAATCCCGTCCGAGGGGGCGATTTGTTTACTCGGTTTCAGGAGGCAGCGAACGCGAAGCGGAAAAGTGTCAAAGCGGGAGTGTGACACATCATGTCCGTAGGTGAGAAATTCCTGGATTTCTAAAGGTCTCGTCTTTAGCGTCTCCGTCGGGAAGATAACCTCCACGTCGCTGCTTCTTGCGGGCGTCGTCGACTGGAAAATGTCATTGATTCGTTCTGTTGACCCGCGCCGCCACCGCCCTCTCAAATGTTACACTTCGTTATCGGAGAAGGTCCTACAAATTAGGTGACAAGATTAGACAAGCCAACTCGGATCGGCTTATTGGCAAAGTTGCGCCTTGGCCGTCGCGGCGCGAGATAGAGCTTAATGTGGGGGATGATGCGCCCCCGGAACTTGTATAGAAGTCGTTTGTTAGTCCGCTATGGGTATTTATAAGCGTCTTAGAGTTGACAAGGGCCTACATGACGCCTTGCCACTATTATTTCGGAGTTGCCGAGTGTAATGAGCTGGGACTCGAGAGCAGATTCCGCCGGCAGCGCCGATAATGAAAGCGGCCATTGTTGGCGCCTCCTCGCTAAGACACCACCAGCTATCTCGTCACAATCTGCGGCACTAAATGAAAAACTCATTAACACCCGCTCTAATTCCCTATCGGCCTCCGTCCGCCTCCCGGAAACTTCCGGGCTCCGATGCGATGCTTGATGATTCGCCCCTTTCTTCTACCGTTTTTTCCCCGCTTTCATGCAATCCCTTTCATTGCTAAGGATTGTTTTTCCTGCATCGCAGCCAAGAATCCAAATCCTATTACGGAATTATACTCGAAATTTATCAAAATATTTTTTTGGTGAAATCAGTGCGCAAAGTCAATATCCAGTTATGCGCGTTCAGTAAATATTAAATATCATGTTCGAACGAACAGACACGCATTTTAAGCGAATTTAGCAACCGATAAACTTAACGTATAAATACAGCACCCATTATTTGTGAGTTTTAATACGGATGGGGCCACAATTATATATAACAGCAATAAGATAACATGAACAAGAAGATAACACGTATTGCTTGAGTAAGAAAGAGATAAACATAGTAGCAAATATTCGAGAAGGCTCGACTCTTAATTTAATTATGACATTTGTCAACTAAACATGCCTACTAATATAATTTTTTTGTATGGCCATCTCTTTCTTGCTCAAGCGTTCTATTTGCTTGTTCATGTTATCTTATTGCTGTTATATATAATTATGGCCCCATCAGTATGTCGATATTGCATGTGTTAAGAGATATGATTTGACTTTATGCTGTAATGGTGCCAAATTCAGCATTAGTCAATATTAAAAAAAGAAATATGATATAAAGTAAAAATTTGAATTTAGCTTTTTTGCTTGAGCTATTCGAGAAAAAATATAATTCTGAGAATACTTTTTGAGGAAGCTTTTTTGTTTAATAAATTCAGGTACTTAAGTGTCCTCTTTAATTGTGTTTTGTATGGTATTAATTAGCTTCAACGATAAATTATTTGGTTACTTTAAATACGCTTACTACAGTAATTTAATATTACCGTAATTTTAAGTAGATACAATTTGTTATTGGATGTTTACTCTATAGGCACTCTTACAATGCTATTCTTCCTACAACTTATTTGAAAACTTTAATTTTATGCATCTACCTGACAAGGTAAAGTTGATTTGTATTTATCAACAAGTAATGGTGATTTACTGGAAAGTACTAATCTAGTAAAGAATTTTCTGAATATACACAAATTTTTCTGCTGCCATGCTACGCAAAAAAAAACTAAAAAAGTATCGATTTGTTATCATGGATTTTTGTAAATTTTTATTTATCTGGCAATTACGTCAAATGATTTCATGACAAAAGGTATTTTATTTTACTGGACTGAGTTTAGAAGTGCTCGGACGCTAATGCGTCCTCGAATTCTTCAACAAGCCTACTTGTTTTGCAAATAATTTCAGTCCGGTAAATAGAACATTACAGTACTGATGGTAAAGGGTTGCTATAACAACTTACCGGACTCAGTACTATAATTTTCTATTTACCGGACTGAAATGACTGCGGTTTAAACATTTCGTTGCTATGGATACTATGAATGAGGCAACCAAATTACACTGAATTGTTTGCTTGATTAAAATTACCCTTTATTTAAAAATTTAAATATTCGGCACAGCATGAAATAAAACATTGTACGTTACTCGTCCGGGAAATGATTCTTTACAGTACCCGTTCCGAAATTTCGTAAACAAAGCACTAGTACTCTAAAAAATCATAAATAACTGTTGCTGCCTAGTCCAAAAAGTTATTTCTCGACTGTTATTTCTTGTCGTCTTGGCAACGCATTCATTTGTGTAGTGTTACTGTTCATTTAGCAACTACTTAAACGTACTAGAACCATGCACTTTACGGCCCGAAAACACGTCGGAAATAGTAATTTACGTTACAAAGCTTACTTATTAAAGTACGAGTTTAGATGTTTTTTCTAAACGAGTACCTAGCGGTGTAGAGGCTTTCGTATCTGGCGGTGCAGTGCTCAACCTGTAACTTGTTCTGAGTTACTGAGTTGGAGTTTGCCTTTTGTGGAAGCTTCTTCCGTAGCGACTTAAATTCTTACTTATCTTCAAACGCACGTATCTGAAGAACAGCTGAATTTTGTGGTATGAAGTAAGACATCAAATGAAAGCTCATTATAAGAATTTTTCAAAACAATAGAAACATACAGGACGTTCAATTTAAGAAAAAATAGAATTCGCAAATGTTGAGCTCCCTGTATAGCATTAATACCCAGAGTCACCATTTTACACTTGGAAGGTAATTCACGATTTTAGTTTTATCTTTCAACCGCATAACCTATTATAGGTCGTACAGCGGTTTTAGTAAAAAATTATTAACTTTAAACCAAAGATTAAGCATAACAATAATACTCATACTACAATTTAGATACTCTTCTTTGCAGTGTACAACATGCTCGTTGTAGGATTTTTCTTTGAAGTTCACCTGTATGCTGACAGCTTTTTCAATATTCCGTATTGTCACTGTCTGGTGATTTTCTAGTTGTTTAGTTACCCCAAAAATGCACTACGAGATAGATATTTGTGATATGTCCCAGTCCATTCTATATGAAATTTTAAATACTTTTAATCCGTAACCTGATGAACCAGTCAATATATGCATTTCGATGTTCTTTGTTGCCGTACTAACTTCACGTATGTAAGTTCCACAAGTTTTAGAAATTATTTAGAACTTAAAATTTTATTTTAGTTTGCCTTGAGAAAGGAATACATTTTCCATAAATATTGTCGCAGAAAAAAAAAATTCCTTTGGAACTCCTGCCCTGAAGGTTGAAACCCAATTAATAACAATTATTGATCAGTCGTTCGTTACTGTCTTGTAGCTATTTTATAGTCTATCATCGATTTGTGTTTTTCCTGATATAGGTGATTGGATGACATCGTAATTAGAGCATAATTGTTATACGCTAGTTACCTTAGTTACTGTCCTACAATTGCATTGACGTAATCATTTTCGTGTTATTTTCTATAATTATTTCCGTCAATTGGGTACTTAAAGATATGAAATTTGATTTGACTCAAAAATGACGGTTGAAGTAATCAACTTAGAATATGAAGAGCCATGAAAATGATACTAGAATGCTCGCGGCCCACGAAGTGACCAAAAAAATGCGTTTGTGGGCACTTTAAGATATAAAGCTAAAACTATATCCACCTATATCTACTGTTTCCCCCTGGAATCGCAAGGGATGCGGGCGTCACTTAAACTACCTTGATTAAGTGAAACCGGAGCGCCTAAGCCGGGAGTCGAACTCTCGCCCGAAATTCCGTGTTTTCAGTGTGACCTCGACTCGAACGTC
Organism: Agriotes lineatus; assembly: GCA_940337035.1. NCBI lineage: Eukaryota > Metazoa > Arthropoda > Insecta > Coleoptera > Elateridae > Agriotes > Agriotes lineatus. The sequence continues at coordinate 6,958 of CALNHX010008279.1, read as the reverse complement.
GGATACCACTAACCCATCGAGGCCCCTAAAAGCTGCGACCTAACCAGAATCCTTCCTTATACCTTAGGAATTCGAAATCTGTAAGTCGTCTTAAAATTCTTCTGTGCAAAACAATACTAGATAAAATTTTTGAATTAGAGTTCTATTATTAGCTTGTTTACTGCTAGTCATTTAGAATCCACTGCAGCTAAATAGTATATGATAATACTAGTGTATAAGTAAGCCTTTAAAGCATGTCCGACGAGTTTAAGAGCACGACGCGAAGCGGAGTGCTTTTAACGTCGCTAGTGCTTTAATGGCACTTATACACGTGTATCATACGCAATTTTTCTACGTTCTTAAAAGAAATATCAAAACTTAGTTCGGTGATAAGTTTCCCATCACGTTGTAGTAAATAATCTAGGTTATGTTGATATTCAATTATACACTCGTCCATCCGTCCGTCAGTCTGTCTGGCTTTCTGCCTGTCTGATATGTCTGCCTGTCTGCGTGCCTGCCTGTCTGTCTGTTTGTCTGCGTGTATGTCTCTCTGTCCTCTGCCTGTCTGCCTGCCTACCTGTCTGTCTGTCTGTCTGTATGTCCGCCTATTACCGCTATAAATCAAAAACAATTTGTTGAAGAAAAGCGATAGTTTGCATGCGGATTATAAGCCTTCCCAGGGTGAGCACCTTAAAATAATATTCTTCCTATTTTTGCTTTAACTGAAACCTATTACTTAAATGAAAATAATATTTTGCACATAGGTCGGTTTTTACCCTTAACGAAAAAGAGAATATTTTGGACCCAACAGATACTGGGTGATCACCTTTAAAGCAATAAAATTCTCTTTATTTTTGCTGTATCTGAGAAATATAAAAGTCGTAATTTGCACACAGCTCAGGCTTCACTTCTGACGAAATTGGCAACGAGCAGATAGAGAGGGTAAATGTTGTAAGAGACAACATGGGGCACCGAATAAGTGAGTTGTTTTTAAGCAACTGCATCGCAGAGATGCAAACTGTCCTGCGTGGCCGCAGACAACAGACGGTCGGGCTACTGCTAACCGCATTTACCGGCCCTAAGGTGCAAATCCCACCGCCGATAATGGTTTTTATTTGAAAATTGATGTAATTCGCATTACCAAGTGTCCCCCTTTTATTGTTTCAGTAGTATTAGAAACGTTAAGATATTTTTACTGCTAGTTTATTTTGATCTTTAGAATTGTTTAATGTCACAACATCCACTTGCGAGAGCAATTTTGATTAAAGCCCTTTATAGATTTTCTAAAATAATACAAGTCGTAGCTGGTTTAGAAATATATACACTTCTTCATAGTTAACTTTAGTAATATAAAAATTATGATAACGAATGTACATTAAACTAAAAAAAAGGGCAACTGTTATAAAGTATATATGTGGCACCCACATGCGGAAATTTAGCACTTCACAGAGTGTCAAGACACATCGCAAAGTGTCTAACCTCAAGGGGCACGTGTTGCAATCCTATTTTTTTTTATCAATAATTATAGTATCTGCCCAGAAATATTGGATTGGCGATTTGAAAAGGTAAAAACATATGCTGTCTGACGTTGTCACATGCAATTGTGATTTGTATTTAAAAAATCAGAGTTTTAGGTCGTAATTCAAAAACTATGGACGTTAAGAAGCCTTATTTTGGTTTTGATACCTTGAAAAACAAATGAACTGTGACGTCCAACAGAAATACTGATTTTAAAACATTTCGCCACCAAGTTGCCCTCGAAATGTTGACCTCACAATGTGCAAACTATTTGTCTGAAGCTCTAATGATAGCGAAGACCTCCATTTAATCCCAACTAAAATAAGACACCCTGTACAGTAAAATTAAAACATTAGTATTTGAGGTCGTATATTTAATTTATAGTGATTTAGTGATTATTTTTATTCGTTAGAATATTCACCTCAAGTAGAAGTAAACAGGATAATAATGAAACTCGAATTTCAAAATTTTGTCTAGTTTCGTTTTGCACAAGAAAATTTCTTGACCACTTACATATTTTGAATCTTTCGGGCATAAGGAACGTTCCGGGATAGGTTGTAGATTTTAACCTATCATGTCCCACGGACGTCAAGTTAGAGCTCGTTTTTCACTGCGAATACTTGCGAACACGTTTAAGATATATGTTAGAAAATTACATGGGAATTGATCAGGCTGTTGGAATATGAATTCATTTCCACGTCATTATTTCCGCTTAATAAGCGATGTTAACTTTACATACCTACTTAATAATTCTTAGGAAAGTTGAGGAACTTCCAAGTAGGTCGAACAACTTATGACGATGCAGCTACAATATTTGCGTTATTGAATTTTCAGCGCACCTAATTGATTACTGAAAACTGAAAAGATGATTTTGTTTCCGCCTTGTACTACGGTATTGTTGAACAATGCTGTAAAAAGAATGCTTCTTGATGTATCCTGTAAAATACGAAAATCCAGATTCAGTATTCACTTTGTGTAAAATTTAATCCTCTTCCACCTTTTTTATATTTTTTAAACTCATAGACTGCACACTACAATCCTAATATTTTTTATCTACAACAGTGTGTAAAATTTACTTTTAGTTGGCAGTTTTAAGTTTCTAAAACGACTGTTTAATAACGTGTTTTCATTAGCTTACATTGTCAGTAGTAACGTGTTTAAAAAATTTCATTAGGCACCTTGTCAGTAGCAACGTGTTTTAAAATTTTTAAACACGCAAAATTACGACCGGTTGATGGTAATCCAAATTTACATTTATTTTTTTTTATATTTACCGTGTTTTCTACATTCTATCGTAGATAAAATATTGTACGATACACATGCGTAAAGCATCTTTAGTCACTCGCGGGGCTTAAAACGCTCGCCCATTCGCGTTTTAACTCTGCTCCACTCCTGACTAAAGAGTAACTTTACGCACTTGTATCGTAAATTACTATTATATCCTAGTACTGGATTGGATTTGCCTCACGTAGAATATTGTATAAACTGTTTGTGACCACTTGCTATAACTTTGCGGTTACCTCTTTTGCTTAAACACATGGTGCGTAAATATTTAACAGTTACAAAGAATCCTTTTTAAAAAATCCTGAAAAGTAGGCAGGTATGGAAAATCGGCCTTTAACTCAGTAAGGAACTGCGGAGTTCTATTACAGCATCTGTAAAGTCGTTGTTGAAGTTAATATTGAGAGCTATGAATTAAAATGAATTTTTGAAAACACTGCTGTAGAAAAATTGCTATGAAGACCACACCACGAAGTAATTATTTACCAAAATCTTAACACAACTAAGTATGAACTACAAAATTTACTTTATTCTTACGTAATACAGCCAAAATGGTGGGTTACATATTGATAGTTGTATAATAATCGCTAAAGCCAACAAAAGAGTCCATAAAAAGGTCGCAGTTCATTTTGTTTCTAACGATTTTAAACCTATTTTGCCCTTTTTTGCTTTTACAGTAACTTACATAGCTTGAAAGATCGATTAGTATATTGGGTTGCCTACTCGTATGCCTTAATTTTGCATGAGGTCTTTCAATATATTTTTAAACAATTTTTGAATTCACAATAACTGGCAATCTTCTTTTTTATTTCCAAGCAACTTCAGGATAGAGATATCTTTTCAAGATTCAATTTGGGAATCTTGAGTCTTCACCTGTGACGGTTAGGAGGCGGAGTTATTTTGATAGTCGTCAGCAATCGGGCGCATATGAGGTATAATGGTTTATTGAATTGCTGCACCCATCTAATTGGATCAGGATTAATGGTATTTTGTAAGTAAATTCATCTTTTACTCAGGTGCCGATCCGATTTATCGCTCTACCTTTATGTGGTTTCACATTTTATTTGATGTAAGCTATTTTAAATCATTTGTTGTAATATCTACTTTTGTATGCTTTGAGTTGTTTGTACATATTCTCATTTATTAGTATTTGTATGATTATGGGCCTAAATCAATTGCTGAAATATAACACGTTCCAAATATTCCTAGAATTGAACCGCGTCCGAAATTATTTAAGGAATTGGGCGTAGCTTAAAAATCTTGGGAGCCTGGCGGTCAGTTAGCCGAGAGCTTGCATGTGTAAATGGTTTGAAGTCTGATATACTTGCGACAGAGGGTAGCATTCCAACGCAAGGGCTCTTATGTGCTTTTGCCGTGGTGCTTGTGGTAATTATGTGGATTAATAAAATAGCCCAAGCAACAAGTCCATTTTTCGACAAATAACAAAATAAAATAGGAAGAGTTGAAATTCGGCCGAGATGTTTGTCTAGCCCTACAATTGATTGCGTAAAAAGTCCTGAATATTTGGGGATGAGAAACCGTCTTTTTAGATTTTGCGCAAATATCTTGTAAAAAATCTTAAAAAATATTGTTAAATTTCCTATAAAAAACGTCGTATTAATGTCTGTTCTCTATGTCATAGTTTCTGAGTAGCTAATTGCCAAAGATCGTACAACGCGGTTAATATATCTAATAATGTACCTCTACGCGCTTATTAGTGCGTTTGCGTAATAGTTAATAGTTATTTAACCAACAAGTGTGTTAATGAAGGCGATTAATAATCGAAACTGTTTAAAGCACGAACGAGCGATAGCGTGTGAGTGCCTTTAATAGTTGAGATTATTAGTCGCCCATTAACAAACGAGTTGATTACAACATTTTTTCGTTGGCCGCAAAATCTTTTTTCTACTCACTGTATAGAAAGTCGGCTTTTGCGCCCTAGTTTTAGGAAACAAAACTGTCAATTTTTCCACCAACGGGAGCCAATTTTTATTTGCTCCCGGCGGGAGCCAATATTTATTTGCCCCCGCATTTGTGTATATGTCACCATGGATATCACACCAAAGCTTTACAACGTTATGATGATTTGGAAATGAGACAAAATGTCACTACAGAAATGTAGAGTCATGGTAATGATTTACTAAAGCAAAATTTCTGAAATTTCGCGCAATAGAACATGCGTTCGAAGAAAAAATCATATATATATATCACTGGAGCAAAGGTTCATTTCCTCCCTTGTGTGTTTAATGCCCTCCGCTAATGCGTCGGGCATTAAATTCACACGCGGGAGGAAATGAATACCTTTGCTCCCTAGATATATAAATAGCTATTTTTGTGGCGAAAAATTTGATTAATACAACTAACCTCCATGCAAAATATCACCAAAACGTCAAAATCACAAAAACAGTTAATTAATGAAAAAGAGTGTATTAACCAAAAACAGTGTATTAATAGATCTATTAATCCATTTGTGTAGGGCGGCGCAGCCTACACCCTACAGCCAGCTACAAGATCTAAAAATAGAGTTTATAAGATGGTTAAAACAAAAGACAACATATTACCTATAGGTTACTTATACGCGTCAGTAAATCTGATATTTTGGCATAGTTAAACAAATAATTATAAAAACATTCTAACGGATCATATACATATTTTGAAAATATTTCTATACAGCAATCAAATTGATGAAATGCAATTACTATCCAAAAACACCTTCAATATGTAGTCACTTTTCACATTGTCAATAATGAGAAGCATACAGTAAGCGTCAAAATGTATTGGACACCTTCCATCTTCATCATCTTCCTCTTCCGTAGCTGATCAATTGCGGTGACACAGATGACAATCAAAAGAGTAGCTTTGGACATAATTTCAAATTATATTTATATAAAAATTAAGCATTGGTGTTTGTAGCACAAAATCGTTTGTGGGAACTTCATGAAACACAACTCCGTTCTTCACGTTTAAAGTTTATTTCGGTATCAATTTAATGCGAGTGATGTTTCTTCGCGAAGTATCATTAAAGTCTGCGTTTGAAATACTGGGTCAATTGCAAACAGAGTCGAGTGGTAAACTTGGAACTGCTTGCAACCTGGAAAACGAGCTAAGGGTAGATGAAGCATTCGTGTGAAGTCCAAATCGCCCAGTTCGGCCACATTCAGCTGCATTAAATTTGTCAACAGCCAGTATAGGCAGAATGTTAGAAAAGATTAGGTTTCATTTCTATAAAGTATCGGTTGTGAATAAAAAAAGGTAAAGGTTCAAGGTCATTTTAATTCCCCCAACTGGGAGCAGGCTGCTATAGGGGCCTTGCGTCCCTCTTCAGCTAATAACGAGAATTTCGGATGGGTAAGAGAAAGGAGGGGTGGAGAATGGAAAAGAGGCCAGGAAAAGAGGATAAGTACTGTCCCGGCATTCGCCTCAGAGAAGGTACTCTGTTGGCTCAGGAAAACCATCTAAAAACCGGAATCAGGGCAGGCGGCCGCGGGACTCGAACCCGGGATCTCCCGAATGCTAAATAGACGTGGTAACCACTAGTCCACAAAGCTTGGTGTTAAGAAAATAAGCAATTGTGACACATACATTCGGATGGGTTTTGCTAAAATTTGCTTTGGCCGATATATGATAAGCCAGAACACCTTTTCTTCAGCGACGAAGTTCACTTTACTTTGGGTGGGTGTAGTGTAAATAAACAACATATTGCCACTTTTGAGCAACTGAAAATTCCAATAAAAGGCTTTTTTTAAATCGGCAGTGAAGTACATCAAAATCGTCATTAAAATACGAGAAATCGACAGTGAAGTAATCCATTGTTTTACGACTTTTTGTAGTCGGCGGGGCAATAGGTAAACGTCAACCGACGTCAACATAATCTACAAAAGTTGGTTAAAATGTTGTAATTTCACAATTTCTCGATTTCAAAAAAAAAAAACATAATGAACTCCTCGGCACTGAAGTCCCTCATGTGGTTTATTTGCCTTGGCCCGTAAAAAGCTAAATTTCAGTGCCTGTATACAAACTACTATTACGCTCCCCCAAAAGTTACGGTTTGATTTAATTTTTCAGCATCATTATTTCTTTGAAGTCTTGTTAAATTCGGAAAAACATACAAATATGCTTGAATTAATTTTTTATATCAGAAATTGAAGTAGAAATAAATCACTGTTGATTTCAGCAAGAC